>VSDK01010725.1:355767-380018 GCA_009767595.1 Symbiodinium kawagutii | reverse complement strand
TGGCGCTCCTGGTAGCCCTCCGATGGTGCCTGCCGCAATGTCCAAGGACTATCGCCATGAGGGTGAAGTCCGACAACGTTGGCGCCCTTCGGATGTTGCTGAAGTTGACCTCGCAGTCGAGCTCGCTGGCAATCATCGCCAGGGAGGTGGCGCTCGATATGGCGGCCTACAACCGGCAGATCAACGAGCTGGTCCACATCCCGGGCATCACCAATGTGTCGGCTGATGCGTTGAGCCGTCAGTGGGCTGCGCACAAACCAAAATTTCCAAACCTTGGCGCTGCGACACAAGATCCAGTGCCGGACCTCGGCCCCAGATTTTGGAAAGTGGCCTGAGAAAAAGCTGACGCAAGGGTAGGGAGCAGGTGGCCCAGAACCAGCACCAAGGTGCAGCACAAGCGCAAAACTACCACGAGCCGCAGCTAGCCATGGTCAAGCTTAGGAGAGTAGTAGGAGGGCCCAACAACAGGAGCCTAGGCATTAGGGTCAATGAACCCAAGCCCAAGGCGACCAAAAAGGTCTTCCCCGAGGTTTTTGCAATGGGTCCCATGGCTACCGAGCCCCAGCAGGATAGTGCAATGGAAGTGCACCAAACCGAGCAATATGCCGGTCCAAGGCCCTACGCCAGAGGCTCACTAGGCAAGGCAATGCAATTGGCCAGCACTGTGGGAGCACAATGTGCAGCCGATTTGCTAGCCGAAGCCGAAGCGGAATCATCCAAGGCCTCCACGCGCTCGTTGCAAAACACATGGGCAAGGCTAGCCTCACAAGCAGGATTTGCCGACCCCTTTCAGCTTACCCCGAACCTCGTTTACACGGTGGTAGGGGTGCTGAAGGCAGCAGACTACAGGTCAGCAGCCAACTACCTAGGGGCTGCCAAGCGAGTTCATGTGGAGAGGGGTTTTCTCCTCAGCGACCAGCTGAGACAGGCGTGCAGGCGTGCCATCAGGAGCGCTAAGCGCAACCTAGGCCCAGCCAAGCAGGCCGAACCACTCCTCTTACAAGCTATGGCATCCTTCACGGTTTGCGTAGAACATGTGACCGGCAGCCCAAAGGTAGCAGGTCGTTCGTGTTTGATCGCATCCTGGTGGCTGCTAAGAGAAATCGAGGCCAGGCGCGCGAGGGTCTCTCACGTAACCATAGATCAGGTCAGCAAAGCAGCAGTTTTAAAGTTGCAGAACTCCAAAGCCGATCTCATGGCGTTGGGGACCTCACGCACTCACACGCGTAGTTGTCGAGCGACCGGCTGGCAGCTCTGTCCCTATCATCAGATGGTGGAGCAAGTTCAGTTGGCCAAGACAACACCAGGTAATTCAGGTCAATGGTTGTTTCTCACCAGAGAAGGAGGGCAACCATCCACGGATGGCTGGGCAGTTGTGCTTACCGAGATTGCGGCTCACCACGGCCTAGCAACTTCCTGGGACAATGGTGCGCCAGAGTTCACCGGACATACTTTAAGGTGTTCCGGTGCGTGCCATCTTGCAAGGGCCAATGTGGATCTCGGGCGCATCCAAATCTTTGGGCGTTGGACTTCATCCGCATTTCTCAGGTATGTAAGGTCAGCCCCATTAGCCAACCTGAACCACCTGGCGACCGAAAGTGCTTTGGCAACTTCTATAGAAGCTGCGAGAACAGAACTCAAAGCACTTGTGACTTGTGAATAGCTCCCGCCAGCCAATAGTTGAGGATCCAGTCGATTTCTTGCCCATTTCAGACGAAATGGTTGAGGAATCTGAGGCGCTTGCTCTACAAGAGCCAACCCTAAGAGCTTGAACGGAGCACGTCAAGAACACCGACGGAGGCAAGGTCCACGAGGTCCTCACCAAGAGCGACGGCTTTCATCCAAGATCATGGCGATCTAGATCCGGGTGGTATTTTGGTCGAGGATTCACGAACTACACCATACATTTGGAAGTTCCAACAGGGGCCCGTTGCCGAGTCTGCTTTCCAGGCCAGCCTCGAGTAGAATCTTCCTCCTCAGATTCTAGTTCATCCGACTCCTAGCGCTGCGCAGGTGGGTACAATTGGCCAGGAGTCCATTGAGAAGACATTGCTGTGGACATTGGTCAAAGGGAACTGGGAGATCAATGCTTGAGATCAACCGGTAACCTAGACCAGTTCCAGCATGTCCACTGCGACTCTGAGGCCAATTGTGTAAACCAGCTGCTGCAGTGCGAGGGAGGGAGGGTGGATGAAGAACGCGCACGAAGCATTGTTGTGGCGATTTTTCTTGTGGTGACTTTGTGCTGGTGATTTGATGTGCTGGTGACTTTGTGCTGGTGATTTGTTGTGCTGGTGGCTTTGTGCTGGTGATGTGTTGCGCTGGTGGTTTTGTGTTGGTGATTTGTTGTGCTGGCGATTTTCTTGTGGTGGCTTTGTGCTGGTGATTTGTTGTGCTGGCGATTTTCTTGTGGTGGCTTTGTGCTGGTGATTTGTAGTGCTGGTGACTTTAAACTTTGCGCTGGTGATTTGTTGTGCTGGCGGTTTTCTTGTGGTGACTTTGTGCTGGTGATTTGTTGTGCTGGCGATTTTCTTGTGGTGACTTTGTGCTGGTGATTTGTTGTGCTGGCGATTTTTTTTGGTGACTTTGTGCTGGTGATGTGTTGTGCTGGCGATTTTCTTGTGGTGACTTTGTGCTGGTGATGTGTTGTGCTGGCGGTTTTCTTGTGGTGACTTTGTGCTGGCGACTTGTTGTGCTGGCGATTTTCTTGTGGTGACTTTGTGCTGGTGAATTGTTGTGCTGGCGATTTTCTTGTGGTGACTTTGTGCTGGTGATGTGTTGTGCTGGCGATTTTCTTGTGGTGGCTTGGTGCTGGTGATATGATGCTGCGCTTTTCTTGTGGTGACTTTGTGCTGGTGATTTGTTGTGCTGGCGATTTTCTTGTGGTGACTTTGTGCTGGTGATTTGTTGTGCTGGCGATTTTCTTGTGGTGACTTTGTGCTGGTGATTTGTTGTGCTGGCGATTTTCTTGTGGTGACTTTGTGCTGGTGATTTGTTGTGCTGGTGATTTGTCGTGCTGGCGATTTTCTTGTGGTGATTTTGCGCTGGTGATTTGTTGTGCTGGCGATTTTCTTGTGGTGACTTTGTGCTGGTGATTCGTTGTGCTGGCAATTTTTTTGTAATGGTTTTGTGCTGGTGATTTGTTGTGCTGGCGATTTTCTAGTGGTGGTTTTGTGCTGGTCATTTGTTGTGCTGGTGACTTTGTGCTGGTGATTTGTTGTGCTGGTGACTTTGTGCTGGTGATGTGTTGCGCTTGTGGTTTTGTGTTGGTGATGTGTTGTGCTGGCGATTTTCTTGTGGTGGCTTTGTGCTGGTGATTTGTTGTGCTGGTGACTTTGTGCTGGTGATTTGTTGTGCTGGTGACTTTGTGCTGGTGATTTGTCGTGCTGGCGATTTTCTTGTGGTGATTTTGTGTGGTGATTTGTTGTGCTGGTGATTTTCTTGTGGTGACTTTGTGCTGGTGATTTGTTGTGCTGGCGATTTTTTTGTGGTGACTTTGTGCTGGTGATTTGTTGTGCTGGCGATTTTCTTGTGGTGGCTTTGTGCTGGTGATTTGTTGTGCTGGTGATTTGTTGTGCTGGTGATTTTCTTGTGGTGACTTTGTGCTGGTGATTTGTTGTGCTGGCGATTTTCTTGTGGTGACTTTGTGCTGGTGATTTGTTGTGCTGGCAATTTTTTTGTGGTGACTTTGTGCTGGTGATTTGTTGTGCAGTGCGATTTTCTTGTGGTGGCTTTGTGCTGGTGATTTGTTGTGCTGGCGATTTTCTTGTGGTAACTTTGAGCTGGTGATTTGTTGTGCATTTCGTTGCCCTGCGTCCCAAAAGCACCAATGTTTTCTTCATAGGCGTCTTTAAACTTGGAAACTTCCGACCCTGCCTTGTGTGGGTACACTTGCAAGAATTTTCCAAATACCGCAACGAAACATCACCCTCATATGTAGCCGATGTTTCCAGGGTTCGTCATCTCCAATTATAGTGTATATGCAGATCCACTAGGGTAATGAAACAAGTACATTATAAATTTGAGCAGTTCCTCAAACAGGCCAACCCGGTTGGAACCATCATACCTGGATATGGCCCCCGCCGTTGCCCATGCTTGTGTGCGACTTGGGGAGATTTGAAATTGGTAGATTTTTGTCGGAATTTCCCCGGGGGCAGCCTTGCACTCAACGCGGTTTCTCAGAAAGCTGGGCTCAAACGCGCAAGTCATTCAGAAGGTCGCCAGCACACCATGGCAGCTCAAATCTGGTCCATTTTGTTGGCCATCCCGCTTGCATCGGCACAGGCAGGCTCATGGAAACATTGAAAGACCAATCGCCCAATTCTCACTGTGACATTGAGAAACAAGGTGATACCAAGTTGTATTCCATGGTGTTTTTACTGTTTAAAGTTGTGGTTCGGAATGGTTCCTGTTTGTAGTCCGGGCCGTTGATCATTTGAGCTGTCAAACGGGATTGGTAATCTCTCACCAAATTGAGTAATTCTCATTATGCTGGGAGTCTTGGTGTTTGTTTCTATAATTCTTTAAAATGCCATGGGCCTGACAAAATCACTGGTGACATCAATTTGAACTGTCTCCCTCAACTTCTGGCAGTGTTTCTTTTCGCATTGTTTCCCTACCGCTCTCGGTCGATTTTCTTTTGAAATTCATGCTTTATTTTGCAATGTTTTTGCAACATGTTTTTTTTGCGATATTGTCTTTCCCGGCATTGACTTACTAATTTCTTTGGAATTCTCCTGTGCAGCTTCTGCCAACCAATTTGTTCTTGCCACATTCTGCACGAAACACACCGCCTTGGTGACACCTGTCTGAATCACAGTTTGGAACTCCCAAAGAGTTCAGATGTGAATTCCTGTGTCGCAGACGAGCTACTCCTGGGGAGAGCTGACTCCTGACGGCATGCCTGCAGAGCGATCCCTGGAGAGCGCTGTGTGGTCGCCCGACCTCAAAGGCATGCTGGTCTTTGGAGGCGGCGCAGATTCAGAAAGCCAGAGCCCCTAGAAACTTGATGGCCTCCAGCCTCAGCCCCGCACGTGGCCCAGCTGAGGTACCGCCCTCAACGACCTGCACTTGTATAGCTCCGAGGCGGATGGGGCGCAGGATGCCGAAGAGTTTTGAGATGTATCAGGACGACGTAATTCAAACAGTTGTGTTTAAGATTCTATCATGTGAAATGTTGGAAGAACACAGTTGTGAAATTCATCAATTTTCACTTGCGATCATCTAGTGACCTTTCTCATGATGTTGCATGTTTCGAATGATTTGAATGCATGCCTGTGTGGAGATGTCTTGAGAAAGCCAGCAAGCACTTCACTGAAAAGGTTGCCAGCAAGCTGCTGGTCACCTCTTTGAAAAAGTGTTTCTTGGGAAGTTGTTTTCGCAACATCCTGGATGAAGACACAAATCTGGTGATTCGCAGTGATATCATCCACAATTTTCAACATAGGACACAACCCGGAAACTTCAACGTGGACATGTGTGGACCCTGCAAAGTGCAGGTTCGACGCAGTTTTGACCCCTTTCCAATAATGCACCCTTCATAATGTGGAGACATGTGCGAAACATATCCATGTCTCCACTGGCAACTCCATTATGCCGATACCTTTCATACTTACTTTGGACGCCCTAGCAAAAAATGCATGCAATTATAGTTGTCGAGTGGCTTTTAAAACAAATAGTCATTCTAGTCCAGCGAAGAGTATTTACAAGAAATCGCGCAAATGCAAGGGGGCTTCAAGTACCAAGCCTTGCAACATTCAATTGATGTCATCAGTATTCACTGTTCTTGCTACTATGCATTGGCATGCCATGTTGAACGCAGTCTCGGCTGTCATCAAACGCCTTCCAGCACCTTCAGGGAACCCATATTGCCAAAGTGGACATGGATTGTAGTTTTCATTTGTCTCTGCCTGGCTTGAATGCATTGCTCCACCAGATTTGCTCTCGTAAAGCTACTGAGGATGGAAAAGAGGTTCGGGTTCTGTTGTGGGTCGGTTTTTGGGTCTACATGTGGAGGCTGGGCTTTCCTTACAGGGTAGAAGGGTTGCTACGGAGGCACTCCAGGCAGGCTCTGCCGGATACGCTTGAGTTCAGCACTACTTTCAATTTAACAAAAACTGTTCCGCAAATGCAAAATTCCATGCGTTTCTTAATCTTGTTACTCCTATTTACGTCTATCACCTAGCTTCGCATGGGGCAACCGCCTGCGACGCAAGATTTTCTGGCTGTCATGGAGGGAAGTTGAGGTAAGACAATGGACAGGCCAAACCAGGAAGTTCAAACAACATGCGGATTGAACCCCTGTTTAAGTAAGTTTTTTTGGCAGTAGCCGAGGACCCAGTACAGTGCCATGTTTAGATGATGGAAAATGGTTTAGAACCAATATGAAATCAGAAGTGTTGACCCAGTACGGTGCCTTGTTTTGATCATTGAAATCAATGGTTGTGTGTAGGTGCACATGATTGTGAAACATACGCAGTGAGACATGATGCCACGAGGATTTCCTCAAGTTGGCGGAGCACAAAGGGAAGTCCCTTCAGAAATTGCATCACGACATGTCAGCTGATACAGTCCCCAAGGGACAGGACAATTGCAACAACGTTTTGAAAACAACATTCAAAATTCACCTCAAAATAGCTACAAATGACCGAAGAAATTTCAAACGGCTTTGGTGTGAGTCGGACAAAGTAACTTGACATAGCGACGCAGCTCGATATAGATAAAATATGATAAAATGAATCATTTGTATTGACCGAAGTGCATCCCAATGGCACGCCATCATCGCCAAGGCGGCGTGGCCGTATTTGCAACAGGCTGCGCTCAACTTTTGAAACGTGTCGGGCGTTGTAGCTCCCTGCGCTTTTTTTCCGAACCATGTTTTGTATGCGAAACTTGTGCAATGCCTGTACTCTCACAATTATTCGGAACCTTTGAGATGGTTTCCAAAATTCGCATTGGGACCATTCAACAGTTTCCCTTCGCAGCATTTCTGAGGTAGGCAAGTGGATTGTGTCAATAGGTTCGAGCCACCGACAAACCATGTGAAAAATACATTTGCAAGCATTTGCAAGAAATAGGATTTGAATGTTAAACAAAGAGGGGCACTAATTTTCAGAAAATGACAGGCTTCGCATTCCGGCGAAGCCCTAAGGGCTCGGAGCAATGGGGCGGGCTCAATATGTGGCGGTCAAGATTAAAGCAAAAATGCGTTGGAATAGCAAAATCTGACCAACTTTTCTGTTGGAGTCAGTGTTGTTAATGCAAAAAAAGTGCTGGAAAGTCAAAACCTGACCCCCAGGATTTTTAAAAAAAGGGGGGGTCAGGTTTAGACGCGAAACGCAACATATGCAAAATACACAAAGAGCAGCTTTGAAATTTCTGCGCTCCCAAACCTCAAAAAAACCTACTATTTACGACGTTTCGTCCACCTTGGAAGCTGGAAACACCGTAAATACCGATGTTTTTTCACACCAAGGTGCTCGAAACCACGGTATTTACGACGTTTCGTCCACCTCGGAAGCTCGAAACACCGTAAATACCGACGTTTTTTCGCACCAAGAGGCTCGAAACAACGGTCTTTACGATGTTTTTAAAAAAAATCACGATATTTACGATGTTTTTGCATACGAGCTTTCAAACACGTCGCTATTTACAGTGTTTTTGCAACGTTGCACGTCTTCTTTTCCGTATCCAATTTTACAAAAACACTGTAATTTACAGTCCACCAATGGACGAAAAAACGCTAAAAAACGCTCCCAAAACCATCCAACTTCGACTCCTCTCCGGGCTTGTCATCCTGGATCAATTTTTTCCCGGTTTTTTTTATTTTTCCTCTTTTCCCATGTCGCCGCAAAACACCGTATCCCCAACCTATTTCCACATTCTCATCGATTTTCATGATTCTGCCCTAAAATGGATTTTTCCCTCTGGCTGGGTCCAAAAACGGCTCGAAATGCAGACGAGAACGTCGTTTTTTTCAAAACGTTAAGAAACCTCGAGTTTTTGGGTCGGCGGCAGGGGCGCAACCCGGGATAGCAAGCTAAGGCTTGATATGATCATGGCACGGCTTCGCCGGATAGAATGGGCTAACGCCCAGGTGCCGGCGACCCCCTTTTATAAGAGCTGGTGTGAGCATGGACTGAACCTGGTTCTTATCTCGTTTCGATTTAAGTGTAATTAGGTTATGGGAGAGATGTAGGATGTTGGGTGCGTACGGTGATTGGGTGCAGTTGCACGGTGGTACGGTACGTTGGCAGGGTGGTATGGTACATCGGTACGGTCTGTTGGTGCGATGAAATGTTTGGTACGGTATATCGGTATGGTCTGTTGGTGCGATGAAATTGTCAGTACGGTACAAGGGTACGGTCTGTTGATGCGATGAAATTGTCGGTGCGGTGCATCGGTGCAGTCTGTTGGTGCGATGAAATTGTCGCTAGGTGCATCGGTGCGGTCTGTTGGTGTGATGAAATTGTCGGTACGGTGCATCAGTGCGGTCTGTTGGTGCGATGAAATTGTCGGTAGAAATTGTCGGTACGGTACATCGGTATGGTCTGCTGGTCCAATTGCCGTCGATCTGCTCCCACGCCAAGTCATCATCCAAAACCTCATTCCCATGGTTATCACCACGGTACTGATCAAGTTCCACAAGCCATGATTCAGTTTTCTCAAGTGTGGAACGGACAGCATTGCTCACGGAGACCGTTGTTCTGGGGCCCAGCTGCATGTCCCCACAAACACGAAGCCCTGGGTTCGCCTTTCTGTTTTCAATGTAGCGAGAATGCTGTGTTTTAATTCAAAGGTTAATCTCAGGAATGATTTGTATTGATTGTTCCGAAGTTCTACATAAAGCAGCAAAACCGTACGAAGTTACCGTACCGTCGTACTGTACCGTGCCTGCAAATAGTACCATCATACTGCACCGCGCCAAAAAACTTTACCAACATGCTGGATCATTGAACCGTGCCGACTTACAGCATATCGGCTCGTAAGGTCCAGATCGTATGTATACTAAAGTAAATCAGTACAGTTCTAAACCTTACAAGCCGATATGCTCTAAGTCGGCACGATTCGATGGTACGGTATGGTGGTACGGTTTTCTGGTACAGTACAGTACGGTAGTACAGTTTTCTGGCACCGTGCATGACATTGGTACAATTTACTGGTACAGTACAGTATGATGATATGGTGCACTGCTACGCTACTGTATAGTGATATGGCTGACTGGCAATGTAATGTTAGTGATGCAATTTGCTGGTACAATGTGTTTTAGTGTCAGGGTGCAATTGTATGTTAAGTTATGTAGTAGATTGCTGTAATGATGTTTCAACACGGTGTGATTGCAGGTCTGAAGTGTATCGCTAGTTATGCGAAGGTTCAAAGATGTATCATCATTATCCATTTGCCTACCATTGTAGTATCCATTTCGCTATCAAGACATGCTCATTGTACCCTACAATGCTTTCAAAAGCGCGCCGTCGTACCGTACCATGCCTTCAAAAGCGTACCATGGTGCCGTACTCAGTTTTTAGAAACGTACCATCGTCCCGTACCTGGATTTCAACCATCACGATCACACCTACTTTGAAACAACATCATTTATAACAGTTGGTGTTAGCTCCGTGAGTTGCCTTGGAAAGCCTCAGACTCTTACAAGAGGGGGTCCGCGGCACCTGGGCGTTAGCCCATTCTATAACAGCCAATGTTTGCTGCTTGCCATGGATGCATTTGCAAAGCAGTGTGGCGACCTGGCGCGGGTGAGGAAGGCTTCGAAACCTGCCAGACAGCAGGGCTGAACCCCTATAGCAGCTGCTGTTAGCCTGGTGCCATGGATTAGCCTCAGCAGCCTAGCGCGGGAGAAAAAGCAGCAGGGTTGAATTCCTCATAGCAGCCAATGTTCGCGTCCTACCTTTAAAAGCAGTGTGGCGACTTGGCGCCAGAACCCCCTTTAACAACAGTGTGGCGACCTGGCACGGGCGAGGGAGGGTTTGAATTCTGCCAAACAGCAGGGCTGAACCCCCTATAGCAGCTGGTATTGGTTTAGGACAGATCGAGGTCGAGGTCGAGGCCTGTGTGCCGAAAAGGCAGCCCTTTTAGGGCACAGGCAGTTTAGGAAAGGTTAAGCCAGCGTGCGCGGGGCCAGGCAAAGGAAGTGGCTGGCCTCCTGCCATAGACGCACTGGTGAAGAAGCAGTAGTGCCGAGCCTCCTATAACAGCTTGGGTTCCTGCAACGTTAAACCAGCATGTGCGGGGCCACGCAAAGAAGTGTTCCACGCCTCCGGGGGTCCCGGGCGCTGCGCCTGCCTTGGCGTAGGCAGGGGTCGGCGGATGTTTTTACATATTCCGTCATTTTCTTGACAAATTCACAACCGTCAGACTTCCCAGACAGTTTGGCTAAATCATGCGACTTGTATGATGAGAGGAGAGAAGCAACACAGGTATCCTGACAGTGACAGACTCTTTGCTGCTCCTGTCTCGGACCGACTTCTTGTAAATCTTGGGTGCGTTGTTGTTTGTGCTTTGGTGTTGGGTTTTTCTTTGCTCTCGCTTGTTGTTGCCAGTAACATTCAACTTCCTTGACGGGACGCCAAATGCAAGTTGCCAAATTCACAAAACGCATCACTCTTTCATGTCCCCGATTGAGCTGCACAGAGCGCCGCGGATCGTTTGCGTGGTGAATTCGAATTACCGGTTGCTAGTCATTCGGATAAAAAATCGGCTGGTGTGAATGCATTTTAGCTTCGCCACGCACAAACATTTGATGTGTCAAACCCTGCTGTGGGCCAAACCCCTACACTGCAAAAAAATCCACAGGGAAAGACCGACACGTTTGCATACAATGTTCTCATCAGTTTCCTGTGGTTTGTGCTGTGCAATTTAGACCACAGCTTCGTTGCGGTTAGGGCATGAGTGTCCCTGCGTCTATTGCGCTTGCAATGAGGACTTGCCTGTTGATAGCAGTTCTTACACACACATTCTTTTTACTGTCGCCCACCATCAGCAGCGCCCGCTGTCACAATCACAGTTCGGAACTGCCAATGAGTTCAGATGTGATTTCCTGTGCAGACGAACTCCTGGCAACAGCTGTCTCCCGGCGGCTCTGCGCCTGTACCGCGCAGCTGCCACAGCGCTGTGTGGTCGCCCGCCCTTAAAGGCATGCTTGTCTTCGGAGGCAAATACTACACAGGGGCCCCCTACGACTGGAGTTCGAGCCAGGGCCCGAGGGGCTTGGTGGCCTCCAGCCTCGGCCGGCCATGGGCCGAGCTGAGGTCGTCGGAACGACCTGCGCTTGTATAGCTCCGAGGCGGATGGGGCGCAGGATGCCGAAGAGTTTTGAGATGTACCAGGACGACGTAATTCAAACAGTTGTGTTTAAAATTCTATCATGTGAAATGTTGGAAGAACACAGTTGTGAAATTCATCAGTTTTCACTTGCAATCATCTAGTGACCTTTCTCATGATGTTGCATGTTCCGAATGATTTGAATGCATGCTTGTGTCGAGACGTCTTGAGAAAGCCAGCAAGCACTTCACTGAAAAGGTTGCCAGCAAGCTGCTGGTCACCTCTTTGAAAAAGTGTTTCTTGGGAAGTTGTTTTCGCAACATCCTGGATGAAGACACAAATCTGGTGATTCGCAGTGATATCATCCACAATTATTTCAACATAGGACACAACCCGGAAACTTCAAACTTGAAGGTTTACATGGCCTGGGCACTACCCTTCATATGTATATATATACACCTCCTTTAGCCGGGTAAGGGTCTCATCAAAGACATCATTACCTTTGGCTCAAGTGACAAAAGGCCTCAGCCGCTGCCCTGCGCGTGCTGTGTCTTAAACCCCTAAAGTATATAGAGTGGTTGTTAATCGATCATTCAAGCGTTATCAGCCGTAGTTAGCTCTGTGGTTGGTCCCTTGTTCATTTCTTTTGGGGTTTTCACTTCTTTCAAGTTGCTGGCACCTTAAGCCAGCACATCATGTCCGAGCCGGATCCTCATCGAGATTACGAAGAGCAATTTGGGTCTGTTGGTAGGCGCGGCGTCAGGTCTGGTCGAAAGGCCCGTGTTTCTCGTGAGAAGTACTTGAAACGCGAGGCCGAGCGATTGGGTGTGGCTGAGAGTGAGGTTCCTGTGATTCATTCTGGGGGTCAATCAAGGCCATTGCACACTCCGTCGACCTGGGAGCCGAATCCGGATTCTGACCAGGAGGAGATTGTGTATCCTCCGTTGTTTCAGCCCGTTGATCCCGCTACGGTCCGGTTGGTGCCTAAGGCTAAGCTTTGGAGTTTGAAACTTGAGAAGAAGGCTGTGATTCCGAAGGCTACTGGGCCTGCTTCGCCGTACGAGGGTGGTCGTCGGCGAGTGTTTTTGGAGGAATCTGGTTCTTCAGGATCTCGGGACTTGGCTGTTGCGATTCCGGCTTCAAGCAGTGATCTTGCAGTTCCGGTTCAATCTTCCAGCCTTGCTCTTGTTCCGGTCTCAGGCAGTGATCCTTCGGTTGCGGCTCCATCGTCAAGCAGTGCTGCAGCTCCAGCGTCAAGCAGTGCTCCTGATTCAAGCGGCGTTCCGGATTTGATCGTTGAGCGTGTTCTGGTATCGTTGCATCCTTCGGTTGAGTTTTTCGTTTGGGATCATCAGACAACAGGTCAAAGCATCCATCGTAACTTGACAAAGTGCTCAAGGGATTCGGGTGTCATTGAGAAGGGCGATTGTGACTGCGTCATTTTTGATTGGCATCAAGTTCTTGACGTTGATCGTGAGACAAAGAGGTGGACGAACAGGATTACCCCGGAGGGTTTGGTTCCATCTCGTCACATTGAAACGCTTTGGCATTTGAGACGGTTGATCGTTGAGTTGAAGGCCAATTGCGAGCTTGTGATCTGCTCTCACATCCGCGAATCAGAGGGCAATCGTCAGCGTCTGTTGTATTCGGTTCAGGAGTCTCAGCTTCCAGTGGGATACGTGTTTATCACAACTGAGCGTGAAGGACCGAAGGGTAAGTATCAGACGCTTCGCACTGTGACATCGGGAAGGCTGCTCATTTTTGACGACAACGAGTTGGTATTGAAGGAGTTCCTCGGGAAGAGCAGTGCTTGTTGTCAGGTGAGAAAGCCAAAGGCCCGTGTCCTATCTGAGTTGCCGGATTCTTGTGTTGGCTGGTCTGTATCGTCTGAGCCTCTTCGAACAAGTGCAGAGAGATTCATCAGGTACTGCCATCAGCGTTAGGAGTGAGGACATCTCTGCGTGCGTGGCGTCTTTGGACTTTTGCTTGGTCAGTGTTTGGATTTCAGCCTGTGTTCATTCATCCTTTGATTTCAGATCTAAGATCACTTGTCTTTGTTGGTTGGCAATCCATTCACTTGGCTTTCAGTTTCTCATTGTCCCGTTTATCACCGTCTTTTTCTGCGTTTCGTCACAACTCAGTGCATTGGCTGCAACCGCGCCGGCGCTCAATCAAGTCTTCTTTTGGATTTCAGTCCTTGTGCGTTGGCTGCAATCGCGCCGGCGCATTGGGCCTGCTTGTTCATCTGAAAAGTGTGAGTTGTGCGAATGTCAGGTGGTTCATCATCATTGAACATCTCTTCAGATTCAGTATTGGCTTTGCCGGGCCAGCAATCAGAGTCAAGAAGTTCATCGGTATCATCAGTCAAAAGATCACAAAAGGTCATCAAAGACCATCAACACCAAAAGGATTCACATCCTCGTGCAATTGTTCCATCCGGTTCGATGTCGGCCAGGGGAACCAGGGATTTGGAAAGAGGTCCAACGCCAGAAGGGTCGCCGCTCCCAGATCCATTCCAGAACCAGCAAGGTCCGACGTCGGTTACCCATGAGTTGCGTTTGCACGATGGTCGCCAACAAATGGATTACACATCGACCACCAATGAGTTACATATGCATGATGCCCGTCAGCGCTCGGTTCATGCATCGGTGACCAACGAGTTACACTTTCACGATGATCGTTATCAAACAGTTCAAGTTGGAATCAGCCCTCAAGAGTTTGGTCGGGTTGTTGCGCAAGCCCAGCAAATGTTGACTGAATTTCAAACAAGGTCTGCCCAGCTGGAAGGTTCTGCCTCGGAGATTCACAGGCAAGCTTGTCAACAAATCAGTGAACTGAGGAACATTGTGGAATCGTTGTACCAATCTTGCTCAGCAAAGGATCAATCCATCCAGCAGTTGTCCAGTGATTTGGGAGTCCTTCAAAATGAAGTGGGTTTGGTTCGTGGTCAGTTGCAATCCAAGATTGAGCAAATCCATGACTTAGAATCACAAGTGAGTCAAGCTCAAGAATTGCGAGCCAGACTCCGCAAGTATGGGAACATCATAGACAACAAGGATAGTGAGATTCGAAGGTTGATGTCTGAGTTGGAGAACCGATCTGGTCAGCTCCGAGAACCAGTGGAGCAAAACAATGCATGTCAACTTCGCTGTCAGGAACTGGAAGCGTCATTGGCTGCGTCAAGCGCCGGTCGCGACCAGAGTCAAGGTGCGCTGAGGTCCGATCAAAGTAGGGCTTTGCCATCAGCGTTCGAGACAAGGATGCAAAGATCCATGGATTCTGTGATGAGTGCAATGCAGAGTTTTTCAGAAAGACTGAATCATGTTGGAGTGTCACAAGATGCCAGCAATGGCGCGGCTCGTCAAAGCTCTGTTGCCCCATTACTGCCCATTGCTCGTGCTTCAGGCGCTCCCATCGAATCTTCGTCGTTCCAGGTCTCATGGATTTCCTGGTGGTGACCCGGATGATTGGGATCAGGGGGGCGGTGATGGTGGGGAGGAAGAGGATGAAGAAGAGTTGGTTGTAGATAGTTCTCCAACATGTGAAGAGGGAAATCGTTGACAGTCGTGCGCTTCAGCACGCAAAGATAGATCCGGTCCCCAATTCTGCAGCTGATTTTCGTGCATGGAAGAATGCATTGTATCTTCTGTTGGGTCTGTGTCTGGTAATGATTGGTAATGATTACCTTACCTCATGGATGGCAAAAGCCTTGAAGCCTGGTTCAGAAGGTTCATGTGTGAGCTCATCCGAACTTGTTCCTCGTTTCGATAGGTGGCTTGCAGCTGAACTCATCAAAGGTTTGAGGCAGGTTCAAGAGTTGCAGTTCAAGGCACAAGGTTATGTGGAGAAATGCGCTCGTGAAGGAACGAGAGGTCGAGCTTTAGCTCACATGATTTCGCGTCACTTCGATCTTGACAGGATTAGAGGTTCAATGATCACATCGCAATCGGTGTTCATCGTGGAATTGCAAGGATATACGGTGAATGACTTGCAAAACTTCTCATCACATCTCATGAAGGTGCTCAATCAGATTCCTTATGAACAATGGCCCAGCCAAAGGATGATGGGTGAGTTCCTTTTTCACAAACTGCGGACAGTTCGTCGGCTTGAGAGAGTGATTGATGAAGTGAAACGTTCCCCTGAGGATTCTGTCAAAAGAGAGTTTGATTGGCTGTGGAATCGTTTGCAAGAGTTTTGGTTGAGGAACGTGAAGATGTCAATGCCAAATCCATCGAGCAGTCGTTGAAAGGTGGAATCAAAAGTCCTCCCAGGTGAAGGCTGCGGCTGCAACGACATCTGAAGCTCCACAGAATCCTCCGAAAGCCAAAGCCAGTTCGACTCCGGATGCAAAAGCTACGCCTGCCGCACCAGCGATGTCAGGTCCTCCTAAATCCAAAGGTGGTAACAAAGGAAAAGGAAAAGGCAAAAGCAAATCCAAATCTCCCGAAGAGAAAGCTGCGACGCCATGTATCTTTCATCAAATGCCTTCAGGTTGTGTCCATGGTGATAAGTGTGCTTACAGTCATGCATCCCCAGCCAAGGCTCATCCTTCAAAAGCCAAAGCTGATGCGAAACCCAAGCCCAAGCCGTTTGGTCCTTCGCCAAAGGTTGCTGCAGCAGTCGCGCTTGTCACAGCATTGAGCTCAGTTGTCTGTCCGTCTCAAGCTGCTGGTTGCTTGGAGTGGGCCGCTGATACTGGCGCCGGTCGTCATTTGATTTCTGTTGATGCACTTCGCAGTCAAGGTTTTGCTGAGCCATCATTCGATCCCTTCATCAATCAGTCCCATGATAGGTTGAATTTTTCAATTGGTGGCGGGCATCGCCGATCATCAAAAGCTCTTGGACTTCGTGGCCAGAATGGTGATTTTGCTGATGCGAATCATTTTGTTTTGGATTCATGTCCTTGTGTGAGATCGGTAGGGCTCGATGTTCAGGGGGGACTCGGATTTGTGTGGTTTCCTGGTGAAGATCCATTCTATGTCAAAGACCCATCATCTCTGTTCACATTTCAATGTCCAGAGGAATACAAGATCAAAGCAAGTAGAGTGAGTGAAAATGTTCCATTCTTCAGCCGGTTCTTTGATCTCATTCCCGGTGCAGTTGCAGAAGTCGATGAAGAGGTTGTTGCTCCGCCTGAGCACGTTGACGATCCAGCCCCCGCTGTTGAGCCCGACGTTGATCGCAGCGACGAGCCTGTCGTTCACGTGCTTCCTGAAGCTGCAGAGAGTGCTAGAGGTCGAGCTTTGACAGTTGAACATTGCCTCACACACTACCCCAAAAATCCTCTTTGTGGCATTTGTAATCGTGGAAAATTGTTTGCAAAACGTACTCGTTCACACCGTGAACCAGATGAGGAGGCAGACTTGCCTGATCCTACAAAGTTTGGTGAACAGATAGCTGCAGACCACATGATAGTTTCCAAGACCTCAGGGGGTAAGGAACATGTGGTACTGGTAATCAGAGACAGCTACAGCGGTGTGATGCAAGCATTTCCAGCATCATCAAAGGATCAATATGGGGTTCAAGAATGTTTGTCCAAATTCATTGGTAACAGGACTACAGAAGTAGGAACGATTTGCAAGACAGACTGCGCACCCGAACTGTTGAAGGCTATTCGGAATCTAGGTTGGCTTCCTGATTCGTCATTGCCACGCCGTTGGCCGCACAACAGTGTGCTAGAGCGCCAGATGCGTACGTTTGAGGAATCGTCTTGTTGTCTACATCTCCAAGCAAGTTTTGCTGTCATGCCCAAGCTGTGGAAGTGGACTTGTCAGTACACAGCAGTTGCGCTCAGCATTCCTCATTGGGAGAAAGCCTTTGGTCATGAATTCCGTGGAGCATCATATTTGTTAGGTCAAGTGATGTTCTATAGATCCAAGTATCAAGACAAGCCGAAACTGGACCCAAATGCATCCCTAGGATTAGGTACAAAGGAAGCATGTTCTTGGCAGATTCCGCAGACTTGAAAGCTGGAAAGATCACGGTTGTGTTTGTTCCTGACAAAGAGGTCTATGTGCGTGACAAGGCTGTGTTTCCTTTGGCAGTTACGGCAGAAAAGGCATTGATTGATTTCTCCAATGCTTCCCTGGAAGAGCTTGAAGATGTTGGTCCATTGCCAATACCATTTGTCGATGATGCGCCCGCCATTCAATCGGCGCTTAGCTTCGGGTAGTTCCGTGTTATATGAATTCTGCTGTGATGTGGATTCTGCCCTTGGCCGAGTTGGATCAGAGAACGATATCAAAGTTGTTCGTCTTTGCAAAGAGTTCATCGATCTATCTGATCATTTAGCCATTGATCAATTGTGTCATCAAGTCAGAAGTACTCCTGGATGTTGCATTCATGGTTGTCTAGAGTGCAAACCTTGGAGTCAATGGCAGAGGCTCAACAAGAGCAAGCATCCGCATTTGGTCAAGATCATTGAGGAGCAACAGGAACAATCCATTGCCATGCTAGAATCGTTCATACGAGTTGTGGACTTGGTTTTGGACGATGGAGGTGAAGCCAGCTTTGAATGGCCGCGTTTCTGCAGTGGTTGGACGAATGAGGTGCTGATCAACTGGATTGCCTCGAGGAAACTTTACTCAAGTGTGTTTCCCGGATGTGCTGTAGGTGTAACAGCCCGAGATGGAAGGCCAGCCAAGAAACCATGGCGCGTTGTTACTTCTAGCCGTCGTCTTGCTCTTAGCTTGTCCGAGCTTCGATGCACTCATGACTCACATGCACCGTTAGAAGGGCAATGGACTCGGAAGAGTGCATTTTATCCTCGTCATCTTTGCAATCTCATGATCACATCGCTGTTCCCACGTGTAGTTGCCAAACAGGTCTTCTCCATGCCATGTGAGACAAGAAGGATCCATTCTCATCGTGCTAAAACCGTGATTGGATTTCCGTGCCTTCCCATCGATGAAGTCATTTATGAAACTGGGTGTAAGGAAGTCAATTCATTTGGGCTCATCCACAGACTTCTTGATCGAAATGAATGGAAAGGCCATCCAGCTGTGTATGATGCTATCGAAGCAGAGAAAAGTGGGTTACTGAAGGAAGGGACGTGGTTGGAATCAGAAGTAACTTCCAAAGCAGAGGTTTTGAAGACCTTCTCCGGATCCACTGTTCACTCTGGTGCATTGATGGTGATCGTCAGTGTAAAAGGCTTTGAGAAAGATCCTCAGGCATGGCGAATCAAGGCCAGAATCGTCTTTCGAGGCGACAAGGTTCGAGATGATGGACTCTCGGCAACCTTTCAAGACCTCCATGCAAGTGCTCCCAGTTCCATTGCAGGTCTCAACATGGTGATGATCTTTTCAATCTTGCAAAATCACAAATGTACAACATCAGATTGCGTTCGTGCATACATTCAATGCGCTTTGAAGTCAGCAGTTCCAACCTTTGTCTTGCTACCGCCGGAATTGGTACCACCATCCACACGTCATCTCATTCAACCCTGCGCTCGATTGCATAAAGCACTGTACGGACATCCAGAGTCAAGTGCTCATTGGTCGAATTACCTGGCAGATGTTTTGAAGAAACAAATGGGTGGAATGGAGTATCCAAATCTTCCATCAGTATGGTGGTTTCAAGGTGCAAGAATGTTGATGAGTGTTTATGTCGACGACCTGACACTTGGAGGTTGCGCACACTCTCACGAAAGTTTCTGGTTTGAATTGAAGAAGTATATCAATCTTGATCCATTTGCAGATTTTGGTCGTGTGCTTGGTCGGGATCACCAACTGGTTGATGATGTTCTCGTCCTTGGATCCAGTGACCTTGCTCGTCAATGCATCGCGCTGTATCAAGAGCTAAGCTCAAAACCGATCAAAGGAGCCAGATCTCCTCACTTATATAGAGGAAGGTTCAATGATTTCAGACGATGATGCTGCAAAAGGTCAACTCTCCCCTGTTGCAGCGCGTTTTGTGATGAAGCTCATTTGGCTTTCTCGAACATCAAGACCCGACATCACTTTCGCAGTGAACGTTCTTGCAAAGCGCATCACATGCTGGAGTTTGAACGATGATCGCAGAGCAGCTCGGTTGATTGGCTACTTGGTTGCTATTGTGGACAGGGCCCATTACATGGTCATTCCGGAACCGCTGGAACAGCTTCATCTCTCACTGTATTGCGACGCAGACTTTGGTGGAAACTCTCGTGACATGAAGTCCACTTCAGGTTTTATCTTGGCCATTCAAGGCAAGTCTAGCTTCGCATTGCTATCATCGGGAAGTAAGAAACAGAGTGTAGTAAGCAGGAGCACTACAGAATCAGAGTTTGTGTCCCTGTCATCTGCCTTGTTCTCTGAAGGTTTGCCGATGCTTGAAGTGTGGCAAACCATTTCTCCATCAATGATCTTGATGATCTTTGAAGACAACAGTGCCGTGATTTCCATTGTTGCTCGTGGATACTCACAGCGCTTGCGCCAGCTTGCTAAGACTCATAGAATCAATGTGGCTTCAACTTGTGAATCAATCAACTCAAGTTCCGACATTGATTTGCAACATGTTCGAACTGATGATCAAAGAGGTGACGTCGTGACTAAAGGATTGTCCGTTCAGAAGTGGGCGCGTGCCTTGGATCTCCTTCAGATGAAGATCATATCATTACCGTCATGATCGTTTGCCATCAAACTTGCTTAATCAATCGAGATCTCATAGCTTTGGAATTTGCTTTGTCAATTCTTTTGCTTCACAGCTGTGTTTATCAGTACCTTGAAGATTGGCTGCGTAAGAGCCGCTTCAACCAATTTGGCTCTTGCTTGTCAGTCTAAGACCATGGCTTGCATTCTTCATAAGTCGCAGTACCATCAAACGGTCTGCTCTCCAGCCTTTGACTTTGGTTCTTCATTGTCTTTCGGTTCGACTAGTCAGCATAATGGTCGGTCGCGCTCTCGCTTCAGGCCTATCTTGCATGGAATTGCTTGCGGCGTGTTGGATTTCAGATAACAATTGAACATCCTTAGCCGGGAATCGTCGCAAGTCACATCGATGGATTTCGCATTCGTCACCTGATCCCATGGCGCCGGGTGACTGTGTATGTACAGATTCTGCGAACTATGATTGGCCCTTTGTAAAGTTCGGCGTAAGGGGGGACTTGAAGGTTTACATGGCCTGGGCACTACCTTTCATATGTATGTATATACACCTCCTTTAGCCGGGTAAGGGTCTCATCAAAGACATCATTACCTTTGGCTCAAGTGACAAAAGGCCTCGGCCGCTGCCCTGCGCGTGCTGTGTCTTAAACCCTAAAGTATATAGAGTGGTTGTTAATCGATCATTCAAGTTTCAACGTGGACATGTGTGGACCCTGCAAAGTGCAGGTTCGACGCGGTTTTGACCCCTTTCCAATAATGCACACTTCATAATGCGGAGACATGTGCGAAACATATCCATGTCTCCACTGGCAATTCCAATATACCGAACATGCAAAGGCATAACAGACCACCATGTTTGTCATTGGGACTTGTGGTCGCGGTTTGCAACAACGGTGTTTCAAGGAAGGCAGAAAGAAACATTCACCCTTATACCGTCACAAACCACTCACAGCATCCAAGTTGTGACGCGGGCTGCGCGGTGATTGTCTGAATCACAGTTTGGAACTGCCAATCAGTTCAGATTTTGTGAATTCTTGCGCCACAGAAAAACACCTGGGAAGAGCTGACTCCTAGCAGCGCGCCTGCAGAGCGCAGTGATCACAGCGCGGTTTGGTCGCCCACCCTGAACGGCATGTTGGTCTTCGCGGGCCACCTGCAGAAGGGCACCAGCGGTTTTCGCCGGCGCCTCGAGGGCCAAGGCTAAATGTATGGGCTCTCTGGGTCTCAGCTGGCGCTGGTCCCGCTGAGGTGAATCAAACGACCTGCATCTATACCGCCCCGAGGCAGATGGGGCGCAGGATGCCGAAGTTTTGAGATTCACCCACACACCCACGCACCCACGCATGCACACATCCATGCACCGCTGAAGGGCTCGTTCGCCCGCCTGAGTGCTTGTCTCCTTTCTCACCCGCCAGCTCCCCCCCCTCGCGCCCACGCACGTGCATGTATAGCACACGCGTGTGCGAACGCACGAGCGTGCACGTTTGTATTGAACCACCAGCAACGCAAATTGCGTTTGGTGCAGTTTTTGCAGTGACTGTCCGAATCACAGTTCGGGCTTGCCAATCAGTTCACATTCTTGTTCATTCCTGCCTTGCAGAACAACACCTGGGAAGAGCTGACTCCTGGCGGCTCCGCGCCTTTGATCCGCCGGCTTCGCGCCTACCACAGCGCCGTTTGGTCGAACGACCTGGACGGCATGTTGGTCTTCGGTGGTAGAGGGTTCGGTGGTAGAGGGACTCAGCTGTTCAACGACCTGCATTTATACCGGCCGGAGGAAGATGGGGCGGGGGATGCCGAAGAGTTTTGAGATGTGTCATGGCTACGTATTTCAATCAATTATGTTTAACATCTTATTCTATTATATGTGAATTGCGTGTGTGAAGGGTCCAATTCACGAAATGCCCCGCTTTTGCATTTGCCCGGTTGAGCTGCGCATAGCTCCTCGGACCTTTTGCGTGTTGAAGAACCACTGGTTGCCAATCATAGGATGAAAATCTTAATCCAGTCTCCAACCCCAAACATCAGCAGTAACATCAGCATCAACATGCAATAATGGCGAAGCCGTGTAGAGAGTGTAACCGCCCGTCTGCGATGTGTCTGAAGACGGCAAAAACATACAAGCATAATGAAACGCAATGCTTGTCATTGAGACTTGTTGTTCCTGTTTGCTCCAAAGATGTTGCGGTGACAGTTGTCTCTATGAATCACAGTTTGGAATTGGCAACGGCTTCAGATGTGATTTCCTGTGCAGACGAATTCCTGGCAACAGCTGACTCCTGGCGGCTCCGCGCCTTCAGCTCGCAGCATGCAGAGCGCTGTGTGGTCACCCGCCCTCAAAGGCATGCTTGTCTTCGGAGGCTTTGAGTACCTCCGCAAACCGATGGATTTCAACGGCGACGGCGAGACGGTGGAAGTTAGCTACGCCGTCGCCTTCGACAGCCGGTGCCTCGAGGGCCAATGTGTGTGTGGGCTCCCTGGGTCTCGGCCGGCCCAGCTGAGGCAAGCTATACTTGTACAGCTATGAGGCGGATGGGGCACCAATTGCCGAGGGGTTCTGAGATTTTCAACATGACGTATTTCGAACAGTTTTTTAGCTCAATTTTATTGTGTGAAGTGTGTGCATGAGCAATTTTTAGGAGATGCAAGCATTTCATTACAAAGCTTGACAGCAAGGTGCCGATCACCTCTGTGAATAAATGTTTGCTGGGAATTTGCCCTTGCAACATTTTGGATAAAGCACGAAAAGCAAAGCTGTTGATGCGCAGTGATATCACCACCAGTTTTCAGGGTAGGACACAAGCTGAAAACTCAAGAGATTTCAATCCGATTTGAATCTTCCAATCTGACGTTAACAACCCTGTGGACGTCTTTTGTGATAAATAGGCCTCTATTGGGACCCATGGTATGGTACTGGTTGGAAATGCGTGGATGCACTCCTTGATCCTGGTTTGCAAGATCCGGCTCAAGGCCTACACCAACTTGAACTGGTCATCATTGCGCTTAGAAAAACGTGGAGCGCCAAGGGATAGCTTCGCTCCATGGGTTGGTCACTGTCCACTCATCCCGATGTCTCGAGATTCTTTCAGCATCGTAGTTCGAATCACCTGGGGAACTCTCGCATTCTCGATCTCGTCAGCGCGAAATGGGGCCCCGGAGTGAACCCTGAAATGCCCCGAGTATTTCTTCTTGGTGTCCCCTGACGACCTAACCCATCCCCCAAAGCTTCAAACTCCATCGGTCTTCGCTGCCCAACATTGTTGGGTGATCTGCTCTGTCATTCCAACCGTGTCTTCCCCGCCTCCTGTGGTCGGCATGCTGCTAGGATCTGATCTTGTTCCATCGTTTCCATCGTTTCCATTCGTTTCCATTCGTTTCCATTCGTTTCCTCCATGTCAACGGTCACCTCGTTGATCCTCTTTGCAAGGCCGGCGTTGCGTTCCATCGATGTGTAGATGCCCTCGGTGCCCTGCTTGGTGCAGCTCTTGTGGCGCGAGGAGTTACTTTCCTGTCGGCTCTTGATCCAAGGATCCAAGGCTTCCCAATTGGAACATGGACCCTGAATGACCCTGATCCCTTTTTCTTCATCTTTTGTTGGATCTCTTGGATTTCTAATGATTTCTTCATTTCGACGGTCTGGTTGTGGTCTTTTTGGTTTCTTCCCTCCACTGCCCTCAAGATGGCGGCCGCTACGAGACAAATTGCCGCTACTATGATGTTGGCACCCCCACAGCAACTATTGCCTTGCTTCCTAGTCCACTTCCCTTCGTGGACTTTCTCTTGCTCAGAACACTTCCACTTGCCCTTGATCGTGTCGAAGAATCCTCATCTTCTGGCATTGCTATGTGGAAATCATCCACGTACACTGCCACGCATCCAGCGGTTTGAAGTTTGAACTCCAGGATTTCCAGCTTTTTTTTTTGTGTGGCATGCTCGCCATAGATGTTGTCCTGGGGTCTTTCCAGCCAGAACTTCACCTCGTTCTTCCATCAGCTCATCACTTTCAGCCATCTATCTCGCATGCTGCGAAGCCTGCAAGATCTTCCTACAGGGTGCAATGGACGTCCACCATTCATCCTCTTCACGCACTAATCACTGTCCTCATCACCTTCTGTCTTCGAGGAGCTGGTAGGACTGCCCCCAGGACACCTATGCTTCCCAGCATCCACTTGTTTGCTGATGTCTCGTGGGCAACTCCCCTCTCTGCTGTTGAAGGCACTCCTCCAACTGATATCTCTTGGATGTCCTTGTCTTTTGTGAAGTTTCCTCATCCATCCATCCATCCATCCATCCATCCATCCATCCATCCATCCATCCATCCATCCATCCATGCATCCATGCATCCATGCATCCATGCATCCATGCATCCATGCATCCATGCATCCATGC
>VSDK01010725.1:324064-349571 GCA_009767595.1 Symbiodinium kawagutii | reverse complement strand
CCCGCTTCCCCCCCCGCCTAATGCTGCTGCTGCTGCTGCGGCACTGATGCTAATGATGAGATTATGATAAAGTCTCTGATCATAAGGGTGCTGCTGCTTATAATTAACTTTGACTCCGCATCAACACCAGGGATGATCCCACTCTCGAGGATGATGATGGTGATGCTGATGGCGATGAGGTTTGCCATGCGGATGCTGCGGATGAGGACGAGGAAGAAGATGAGGAGGATTAGGATGATACCTGTGCTGGTGATGACGACAATGATGGTGCTGAAGAAAGACTAGGGATGATTCTACCGCTCGATGATGATGATGGTGGTGCTGTTGGCGATGATGTTTGTCACGCGTCAAGACCAGTGACTTCATCATGATGATGGTGATGCAGGTCCGCTGCCACTTGTTATGGTTTGTAGCCGGAAAATGTTCCAATGTGTCACATTCTTTTAGCGTACCTGTCATGGAGCAGGCGAAAGAGACAGCTGGTTTGTAGCCAGAAAACGTTCCAATCTGTCATTGCCTGCGCCGTGCTAAAAGGGCGTTCGCACCAACACATCTACTTCCAGCCCTACTAGCTTTCGTTCCCCTCCCTTTAGCCTCAAGTATTCACTAAACTTAGAAGCATGACATAACATGACATGTATTTGTAAATCATATGTGAAAAGCCAGGGTTGGCATTTGCACACTTTTCACATCTTGATGAATGCAGAAGACAAACAACTGCGCTATTTTCAGTTCTGCTCAATGCACATCCCAAAGCATCAACATGCCAGAGCCATGACATCTACCTGGCTGATCTTTCCACCGCACCAAAAATGATTCGAATTTCTGACATGGCACATCTAGCATGACAAATTGCGAGAAGGTCTTCATCAATATGGCATGATATGACATGATTGCTTGATTCGTGATATTTAGAGAAGGGTTTCAGGCTGTGCTCCTTCGCCAATTCCGAGGTCTCAGTGGCTTCGAAATCTCAGCGCTGTAGCTGAAACTATGTGGTGTTTGAACTATGTTTCAATGTTTGAACTATGTTTGAATGTTTGAAACCATGTAAGTCAAATGCTCAGCGAGAGAAGGATGACTAATGACAAAAGAAGCTTCTTTAAATGAAAGCTGACCTGGAGAATGCGCCTGAAAATGTGTCCTGGCTCAAGTACTATAGGCCCAAAACGGATGAAGTCATTTGGTCACGTGAGCTGTGAGATGGCCTTGACAAGCACCAGCCCGTTCTGAGCAACTTGAGAGCCCATGGGTGTCCCTCATTCTATTGCAAAATGCTAGCACATCTATTCCCAAAAATGGTTTACTGTATTGGAGATGACCAGAGGTGGTATTAGGGTACCCTGTTCCAGTAGTACCGCGCCAGTGTCCGAAGTTTCCATAAGTAAGAAACCTATGGGGGAGGAAAGCTGGCTGCGGTGAATGGATGACAGAGCGATCCACTGAAAGAGGACAGGCGGCTGGATTGTGCCTATCTATGTGCTTGTCTATCCGTCTGAGTGTGTATCTGTCTATTTGTCCGCCTATCCGCGTATCAACCTACCGATATCCATCTATGTCGAACCCATTCGTCTATCCATTTGTGCATCTACCACCTTCCAACAATCCTTCTATTTGTATATGATTCTACGTATTTGTGTACCGATCTATCTATCTATCTATCTATCTATCTATCTATCTATCTATCTGTCTGTCCATGTATCTTTCTATCCGATCCTTACACGTATCTCTCTCTCTCTCTCTCTGTTTGCAATTTGACTTCCGCTTGTACTTCGTTCCAATGCGGCGTGCACTTTTATGACATCTGGACGTCAAAAAACGTCGCAAAAACATGCAAAAAATGACTTACAAACTTGCTTTGCCCCATGGTGGCTTGCGTTTCTGCGACATTTGCATTTCCAAAAGTGGTCCGAGACAGTCTTTGACTTGCAAATGCGCTTGGCGCCAAAGCAGCTTCCGCTTTTTGGGGCATCTCAATTTTCAAAAGTCCAAGAACATCCAAGAACCACATTTTTCATGGTTTTAATTTGCAAGTGCTTTGCACCACAGAGAATGCAAATTTTGGGCGCCTCTTCGCCACAGACCTCCGCACCTGCTGCTTTATGGAGCCTACCTCTCGACCATCCGGGAGCACATTGAAAATCGGTTTTCGCTCTATTCCTATCAGCCATGCAAGCAGATCTTTCCTCCGAGGGACTGCTTGCTGCAATTTTCCATAGGCCGGATGTGTGACTTCCAAACTTCGACAAGGGTACATTCATTGCTTTAGTGAAAGCCTAGTGTTTCACGATCCTACGCAATGAATACATGCATTTCTAGGATAGCAAAGCATAGTGTTTCATCGTGTGTGCTCGCAACTTTTCACGGGGGAGCCAACATCCCTTGCGCCGCTCATGGGCTGACTTACAGATGCCCCAAGTGCCACTCGGTTGCACGGTGCTGCACACCAGAGGGCGAGGCAGCTCTTCATGGTGCCTACGGCTTTCCCATCGACTTCCCCCAGGTTCCCCTTCCTCAGATTCCCCTCCTCCTCCCTTTCCCTTCTTCCCTTTCCCTTCTTCCCTTTTCGTGGCCCTTCCCTTGCCCTTCCCGTGCCCTTGCCCTTCCCTTGCCCTTTTCTTCCCCCTTGTCTTTGCGAGGCCAGGGGCTGCAGAGGAGACCAATGTTCGCGTTGCGGCTCGGGTCCGACCCTTGTTGCCTCGAGATACTGCGCAGAGCCATGGAGGCAATTCGTGACAATCCGTGGCCGTGGCGGTGGAATGTGGGCTCACTGTTTGCAGCGTTGCGCTGAGGAACTGCTGCAGCTGCATCACCGTGGACCAGAAAGCCTGCCAGTTGGTAGTCGGCACAAAGAGAGCCTTTGCGTCCGGGCCTTGAGAGGGCCTTGAGAGCTGAAAGTCACTTGAACAGGTTGGCATATGGTTGGCATATAGGCGTTGAAACCGCGGTATGTTTGTGGCAGTATTGATGAAACACTTCGGATGTTTATATGTTGTGAATGTATCTAAGTGTAATGAATGCAAACGATGTACTGCATGTAATGTGTGTCTGTCAGGCGTACATGTATGTGCAGTGTATACAATGCGCGTAGTGGATATAGATTGCATGGAAGCAATGTTTGCGTGTGTGAAATTGGGAGAGAGATGTGGTATTTCTTGAATGCATTCCAGAAGGCCAACAGATGTGGTCTCAGCTAGCAGCCCTACTCCCAGATCTTGTCAGGTTCGACCTGGTGTATGAGACAGATGCCTACCAGTCGGCTGTGTACGATGGCTGTGTTTCCCAGTTACTGGATGGATGCATGCACCTTGGATTGGAACCAGACGCCTTGTGTTTCCTTCCTTCTTTTGTCCTTATCGAAGTGAAGGAACTGTCGTTCGCAAACATTTGAATTCCAAAACACAAGCATAATAAATACTAAGCCATCCAAGTTTGATCAATAGCAGTAGATTGGCCAAAAGAAGGACTTTATTGTCCTTGATGTGGTTGGGAAATCCTGTCATTCTTTTGAGAATGCCGCGGTTCACGTGCCAAATCCTTTTCCCGGATACATGCGGCTTTGGATAATTGAATTGTCAGCAGCTTAGCTAAGGCAGGGTTACAATGCGACCGTTCTCGCGTATGGACAGACAGGCTTGCAATTTCATTTGTTGTCATTTGTTCGTTTATGTCCCGTGAACTCTTGATAGACCAACAGTTCACACAGAATACATTTCATATACATTGAATATATCTCATAGTCTGAGGCATATTGACAAAGATTGATCGATGTTGGTGACACTGAGCTGGTACAGCTGGCAGGCTCTGGCAAGACCCACACCATGGGCACCGCAGCCATCTGTCAGTCAGTGAGTGACGGAGAAGAGGAGGGGATCGTGCCCAAGGCGCGTTGCGGGAGTACCCGGGTCCACTTGGAGAAGTGTTTGGATCCAAAGGAAGGTGCTGAACGAAAGGGGAAAGGGAGGCTGGGGAGGCTGTTGGTGCGCACTCAAATTCCAGCTGAATCTCCTTGCGAGGTGATTCGAAACAGCTTTCGACACATCGAAACGCACAAGGAAAACATCGACTTCAAGGCCTGTCTTTGGATGTTCTTTCTCTGAAGGTCTGTGAGCTGTTGCTACTCTCAGGTGTCCTGCTGCTATCTGGAAATCTACAACGAGGATATCCGGGATCTCCTTCAGCCGGGAGGACCGACGCGGCACAGTGGAAAATTTCTTCTGCGTCCCTAAATTTGAAAGTGTTAAAACTTGTTGAAACGTCAACTCTGTAGTGAATCTCATATGTTATATATGTTTCATCAAATTTGAATCGTTAAAATCTCCTAAAATTTCCGTCAGGACGACAGCATGGTTCGGTGATCGCCATCCGCGAAGATGCCACTGGGGGCATCAAGGTCTCGGGGATCCATGCGGAGATTTGCAGCTCCGAGGCTGAGATGTTCCGATGTCTCAGCGATGGTTCGGTCCAAAGAACCACTGGAGCAACCCTGATGAACGAGCAAAGCTCCAGGCTGGAAATGGCAAGGGAAGAAGGGAAGAAGGGGCTCAAGATGACACGGTGGGAATGGTGGGAATGGTGGGGATGGTGGGACCTTTTTTGCCATGCCACGTTGCATGTTGTTTTCGGTAACTGGTAGGACCTGGTATGACCTGGGATGCTGTGTGTTTCTTGTGCGAGGTCACATTCCATTTTCACTTTGATCCTGGAACAGCGCCGCAAGTGCGATGCAGCTGACCCTGCATCGGCCATCAACGACTACGTCACTGCGAAATTCCATTTGGTGGACCTGGCCGGATCCGAGAGGGCCAAACGCCGCCCGGAGAGAGAACTCGTTTTGAGCGCCGGGGAGGCTTGGGAAACATGACAGGAAGAGGAGCCCCAATGCATCAACAAGACTTGAAACGGCATGACCTGCCAGAGGATGTGAGAACACCTAGGTCAACGTATGACAAATCCAAAAAAATCCATTATACCAGCGTTGACCCCAAACAGGAAATGATAAACGTTAGAGTATCTCAATGCTGATAGTTTACCTGACAAACGGGAGACAAGTGATGGAAACAATGCGACCAACCGGACCCAGAGTGGGAGACAAGTGGGGGACAAATGAAAGACAGATGGGAGACAAGTGAAGGGAATCATACGACCAACCAGACCAAGAGCAGTAGCCTAGACAAGTAAAAGACAAATAAAAGACATATGGGAGGCAAGTGAGAAAAATACGCGACCAACTGGACCCAGAGGAGACACGGGAGACAAATTAAAGACAAATGGGAAACAAGTGCGAAAAATCACGCGACCAACCAGAGTGGGAGATAAGCGGGAGACAAATGAAAATAATGAGACACACGTGACAAAAACCATGCGCCCAGGCTGGGAGACAAGCGGGAGACAAATGAAGGACAAATCGGAGACAAGTACAAGAAATCATGCGACCAAGTGGACCAGATTCGGAGGGAAGCAGGAGACAAATGAAAGACAAATGGAAGACAAGTACAAGAAATCATGCGACCAAGTGGACCCAGAGTGAGGATTGAAAGGGGAGACAAATGAAGGACAAATGGGAGACAAGTACAGGAAATCATGCAGCCAAGTGGACCCAGAGTCGGAGGGAAAGGGGAGACGCATGAAAGACAAATGGGAGACAAGTACAGGAAATCATGCGGCCAAGTGGAACCAGAGTCGGAGAGAAAGGGGAGACGAATGAAAGACAAATGGGAGACAAGTACAGGAAATCATGCAGCCAAGTGGACCCAGAGTCGGAGGGAAAGGGGAGACGCATGAAAGACAAATCGGAGACAAGTACAGGAAATCATGCGACCAAGTGGACCCAGAATGGGGATTGAAAGGGGAGCCCAAAGGGACCCAGAGTGGGAGACAAATGAAGGGCAAAGGGGAGGCAAGTAAGAGGCAAAATCATGCGACCAAAGGGTCCCAGAGTGGGAGAGAAAGGGGAGACAAATGAAGGACAAATGGGAGACAAGTACAGGAAATCATGCGACGATTGAAAGGGGAGACAAATGAAAGACAAATGGAAGACAAGTACAGGAAATCATGCGGCCAAGTGGACCCAGAGAGGGAGAGAAATGGGAGGCAAGTACAGGAAATCATGCGACCAAGTGGACCCAGAGTGGGGATTGAAAGGGGAGACAAATGAAGGACAAATGGGAGACAAGTACAGGAAATCATGCGGCCAAGTGGACCCAGAGTGGGAGAGAAAGGGGGGAGAAATGAAGGACAAATGGGAGGCAAGTACAGGAAATCATGCGACCAAGTGGACCCAGAGTGAGGATTGAAAGGGGAGACAAATGAAGGACAAATGGGAGACAAGTACAGGAAATCATGCGGCCAAGTGGACCCAGAGCGGGAGAGAAATGGGAGACACATGAAGGACAAATGGGAGACAAATGGGAGACAAATGGGAGACAAATGGGAGACAAATGGGAGACAAATGGGAGACAAATGGGAGACAAATGAAGGAAATCATGCGACCAAGTGGACCCAGAGTGGGGATTGAAAGGGGAGACCAAAGGGACCCAGAGCGGGAGACAAATGAAGGGCAAAGGGGAGGCAAGTAAGAGGCAAAATCATGCAACCAAAGGGACCCAGAGCGGGAGACAAATGAAGGGCAAAATCATGCGACCAAAGGGACCCAGAGTGGGAGACAAATGGAGGGCAAATGGGAGACAAACCCAGAGTCTGAGGACGCAAGCCCGGAGACAGAGTCAAAATCATACGGCCAAGGCAAGCGACCTTTTTCAAAGGAGTAAGAACCCCATACAGGTAAACCTGTTTGGGGAACAATGACAATTCAATCCTAGGTCAACGTATGACAAATCAAAAAATCCACAACAATCCATTGCAACAATCCATTGACAGATTTGAGAAGAAGTCGCTGAAGCAGCCGCTGAAGATGCCCCAACAACGATTGAGCCGCAGCTGAGGCACCGGTGCTGTGGGAAGCCGCTTTAAGGAGAGCGTTTCCATCAACTCGGGGCTCCTGGCGTTGGGCAATGTGATCTCGGCCTTGGGGGATCCGACCAAGAAAGGTGCCGGAGGGAGAGCTGGGCTTGGGGAGATGTAAAGAGGAGATTCAACTGGGAAAATTTCCATATGATTCAACTGGGCAAAGACATGAAGTTGGAAAAGTCATTCGCGGCTTGGATATGCATGGATGAGGTTCGAGGATGAAGATTGATGAAGTCTTTGATTTTGTGTCTGTTCCTGTTGTTTGGAAAAGAATGCAAACGAAATGAAGTGTCCAAAAATGTGTAGTAATCAGAAGTGATTAGATGTGATCAGGGAAAGGACGGCGCGATCTTCGTTTGATCCATTTCCATCCCGCATGCAGCAAAATGAAGAGCCTCCATACCATTTGCAAAGCCATGGATGGCTTTGAGATGTTTGAATGACACCGGCAGCATCTACGCTGGCAGGCAGTCATGTGCCCTACCGAGAATCCAAGCTGACCCGTCTCTTACAGGACAGCTTGGGAGGTAACTCCCGGACAGCCACTCGTAGTGCAAACACTTGACTGACAAACCGAAGGAATCCCAAGGAACTGATATTCTAAAACACATCCCTAATGGTAGATCCATATCATATGATTAAAGTGGTCGAATGTTAATATGGTAAGATCCATCCTGAAGTGATCAATGTATTCCGCTGTGACAGTGCGGCGCATTGCAGCGCCTCCAAGGTCATGATTGCGTGTGTCAGCTGTGCGGATGTGGACTTCGAAGAAACGTTGAATACGTTGAAGTATGCCCATCGTGCCCGGAACATCAAAAACAAGCCAGCTGCTAGGATACAGTTCAGGGGGCATTGGAATGATGTGGAACCTGAAATCATTTAGAAAAAACAATTTTGGAAAATTCATTTTCGTGATAGATTTGATTTTGCACTTGGGTTTCCTATTTGTCTGAGACTGTCCGAGGTCATCAATCATGATCCTAGACAAGCTCAACTGGCTGCAATGCAGGTGTCTAAGCTGTAAAGTTCACATCCAAGTGATCCCTTCAAACCACGCACGTCTAGACAAACCTTTTTCTACACGCGCACATATGTAGATACAAATACGTACAGAATGCAAGTGCATGCATCATGTTTTACATGTACTATTTTGTCTCCTTCTCTGTCTATCCCTATGTTTGAAAAATAAACCATTGAGTATAGTGAATAAATAGACAAGTAGATAGATAAGTAAATGAATAAAATATTTAAATGAATCAATATATATCTTATATCTATTAATAATTCTACATATTTTGGTCCTTGCGCAGTTCCCAAGTTTTGCGATCGCCAGGATGAGATCGAGGCCCTGCGAGAACAGCTGCAGAGGTGCTCCGGTGCCTCCGTGCTGGCCATTGTGGGAGGTCCGCCTGCCGCCTGGGCAACGGAGGGAGGGGTTCGATGCCATGAATTCGTTGGTGGGTCCGATTTTTTGGGAGATCTAAACCATTAAACTCACAGAGAAGGCGATGGAGATAGAGAGTCCGTCCTAAATCATGTAAGCCTTATGGTTTGAAATTTTTCAGAGACAGGATCTGATTTTTCAATGTGATCATATTAGATTGTCCATCATTGTTCAGGGAGACCTTTGACCTCATTGAGGGTTGCAGTTTGAAATTGCAAAAATTGTGTACCCAATTTGTAGATTTTTTGGTGGAAGAAAAGGCCTGAGAACTGCGCAGATCCTTTACCCGTTTGTGATTTTTTTGTCGGGGAAAAAAGGGAAATCTGACACAAGGCCCTCAAGCCGCTCAAAATGGACCACTTGTGATTCTACGTGATAGTCCATGCACAAAGCAGCTTGCTGATACTCTCACGAACTGGATTGTGACTCCAACTTTGTTTTGCAACCACATGTAACGCATGGAAGCCCATGTGTTTCTGAACATCTGAGAATTTAACCTTTTAAAATCCAGACAACTTGCAACCTCATCCTGTTGGCTGCGATAAACTTTGATCAAGGCTGTTCTGTCTTGGGGAATTCTTTTCCAAGACCGAACATTTCCATTGAAATGGCATCCATGATGGACCAATTATCTAGAACATTTCGAATTCTTTGAACCCACATTGGAATCCACATTCTTTTCATGGCACATTCTACAGCTCTGCCAGGCCCACTTCCCAGCAACGAGGAGGTCATCGAGTTGTCTGCCAAACTCGAGGACCCGAATGGTGCCAATCTGCAATGGACCAACCCATGATGGCAGCTGAGCCATCTTGCCCAATAGGTCACTACCATGAGCCTCCCGAAACCCTTCGCTTTTACTGATATTTGGTTTGAATGATACTAAAATCACTTTACTGGATTTTTATTTTCGGAACGTGATATTTTGATTCAAATTGTATTGCGAAAAGGAATGGCCTGGAGTCCATGCAAAGCATTGTTTGACATTCTTCATCTTATACCCGTTTTGGATTCGGAGTATCAGTATTGGTATTATTACCACATCATGAATCATGCTTATTTACATTTTTTCTTATTTACATTGTTATTATTGCTATTGCTACTATTCATTTGTTAGTATCATTATTCCTACTATGATCATTTAGCCTACCCCGAGTATCTATACCATATACTAAGAGCAAGTATATTTCACCTATTACCACGGCTTTTGAAGCCTCCTAAAAAAGGTGACAAGTCATCCGCCACTGTTTCTGTGGCAGGCTGCAGAGGTGCGTTCCTCTGAGTTGGCCGAACGTGTTGCTGCGCAGGAAGGGGAAGCAGCAGGGGGAATCCTTTTCTGTAAAAATGTTGCAAGCATTCCAAGTTTTTAATTTTCATTCCTAAGTTGCATTCCTTTCATCTTTAACAATTCCCGTTCCCCAACAGTTAGGTGTCTTGCTCGTAGATTGGTAGATGCCCGCTTGCGCTTGGAGGGGTGGCGCTTACAAAAGCATTGTTTTCTGAGTGTTGGGTGGAATGATTGGGAGGGGCAAAAATCACAGCCACTACGAACGATCTTTCTCCGTGCTTCGGGTCTTCTTTTTGATGATCCCTGGGGTTGGTCGAGTCATGCATGGCCCTGGCTCCAAAAAAAAAATTGTTGAGTTGTGAAAAATGTGAGAGATACGCAGATTTGGTTCAGAACGGTTCATAGTGTTGAATTCTTGATGAAGATTGTTTTGGAATGGTTTGGGGCGAGGAAGTCCATGACAGATAACCGTGAAAGATTCATGGTTGATGTTAGAAAATAAACGGAATCGCTCCAGTGCTCACGAAATGATTAGTAGCGAGAATCATGGGCAACATAGCGCCATATCGCTACAATGAGTCGATAGTGAGAAAAGTGGGTGACTGAAGCTAAAGTAATGGTTGGTAATGCCAATGAAGAATTTGGGTATGTCAAAGGCCATCGAACGTCACCCAGCCCCATCCCCCAACCCCCGAAACCAAAAACGACAAACGGTGTTTCGGGTATCTACCAGCCCGACATCTCTTAGATACAATTCCTATGATTTTGGATAGCCAGGAATATATCTGAATGAATACATTTGAATACATTTGAATACATTTGAATGCCGTGAATACATTTGAATATTCTCAATTCCTTCTTCCTTGCTTTGCCAGTTGCCCTGGAGCTTCGACATGCAGCGCGCAGGAGACCGAAGGCGAAGCCTTCAGGAGATGTTTGACTGACGTGTGCCCTCTGTGCTCAAGCCTTCCCAAGGGATGCTGTAGGAGACAGCTGATGCAACCGTTTACCGAGTTTACCGTAAGCAGTTCACTGCTGTTAGGTACTCCGCCGTGTGTCAACATCTGCCAGCGATTTGGGAAGCCGAGACCCCCTCGCTGGCGGCACCCTGCGGACGGCAATCCTTGACCACGGTGTGTCAAGTGCTGTCGGCTGCGCAAGGGCTGCTCCTCAGTGGCTTGGCCCGCCGTTGTGCATTGCAACACGTGTAGGGCACAGTGGAGGCACTGCCTATTCTCAAGTCACAGCACCGTTGCCAAGTCTGATTAGCAATCTTGGTCAAGCCTCGGCCCATTGTCTTACCTTGCATTGTGTTTACATTGTTTTTTTTTACATTGTCATTTTTTTATTCAGTTTCTTGTTACATGTCATAGACATGTTCTTATTTGTATATATATATATATATACAGTTTGTTTCCATTGTGTTCACTCTGATATTGTTTATTCTACTATCAGGTTTATTCATTGCTTCCTCATTTTTGCCTACAAATCCCAGCATCAAGGTGCAGAGTCTGGCGATTGCGATGTCAATCAGCTGCCGCCGCCACCTTTTCATTTGGTGCAGGCACCGGGGAGGCTTTCTGGGCTTCGAAGGTGGGACAAGTAGGCAACACGTCTTTGCCACGCCGAAAGTCCCATGGACAGCACTTGCGAATCTATCTGAAGGATGTTTGGTGAAGGATGGCCGGACTTTCGAACAAACGCCTTTGTGGATGCCAAGCTTAGGGGCTGAACAGATATTTCAGGAGATGCATATCTATTTCGTTTGATTTCGATATAAGAGCCTTGGATCTCTACTTCACTCCACAAATTGGAGTAGATTCGATACGGCAACATTCCAAACAACTCTGTTCACTCTTGGGATGGTCGCTAGATAATCAACCCACAGTGGTGCCCACAGGAAGAGGTACAGGAAGAGAGTTGGGGTCACCGTCCCATTTTGATAAGTGCCAGAACCGGGGCCAGTGGCTCTGAGAATATCTCAGAGGATCGGGAGAAATCCCATACTTTTGGCGTGTTCGGCAGCTAACTTTACAGCTGTCACCGTCAGGATCATGCCCTGGAGGTGGCTGAACTCGGGGAAGTGAATGGGTTGGTGTCACTGTCCAGCACAGCACCTCAACTCGGAGAGAACAAACTCCAGTGGCTTGGCTTTCTGCACCTTTACCTTCTGCACCTTTGCCACAGCATATCCCCATGTCGTACCAACCAAAGTGCCACAGTTGGGTTCAGTTGCGAGACCCCCAGCAGATCTCCCAACAAAAGATGGCGGCCCTTGCCCTGGGCATCTGTCAATTGTTTTCATTTGTGTCTTTCCCTTTCTTCGTTCTTTTCTTCAATTTTCTTCATTTTTCTTCATTTTTCTTCATTTCTTCGGTGTTCTAGGTCGCTGTCTGAGATGCGGAAGGATTCCACCACGTTGATCAAAAAGTACCTGGAAGAGATGAAACGCCTGGAGACGGAGCTGGCGCTGTACAGACGCCGGGCCAAACAGCTCCAGGAGGAGCTCAAGGAGGCGCATGAAGCCCTGCAGAAAGATGAGGAGATCTTCGAAGAAAAGATGAAAGAAATGAAGGACAGACATTATTTCTACACATATTTAGATCGATATGTTTATATATATATATATATAAATATCTCTGTGTGTGTAGATGTGTATAGGCATATGAAGGAGTGACACTTCACAGTCCTAGCCCGGGTGTGTTCCTATTCTGTTCCACACTGTGAGGAGATCAGTGACAGAAATGCGCGATTGGAAGAGATGCTGAAGGACCGTAAACCCCTCAGCCCTCAACCCACCGACGCCCCAGCAGTCTTCGCCATCCGACTCGGCCGCTCAGAGCAACATGGGTAGGTCACATGGGTAGGTCAGACATCAGAAATCTGGGGCTGTCGCATTTGAGGAGATCGGATTAAACTGTTTGAACCCTTCCAATTCGCCAAAACCATCCTAAGTTTGAGTTGAGAATTAGCTATGCGAGACCATTCAGTTTTCATCATTCGGCCACTGCGTGCTGACCCACGTTTGAGGCGATTTGGATGATGCGATTGGACAAGGTCGTCCTACCTCCCCAGCATTGCCCGGAAGCGATGATGCTGGGGAGGCGGAGACGACCAAACCAGATCTGGAGGTGCAGCTGCCATCCAAGATGGCTCATGACAGCCATGATTTGCTGCCAAGAGATGCCTTAGGATACGCATCCTGCCTGGACACGTGTGCATAGACCTGGTCATCTTGGCCAACCGTGGCCGCCGTTAAGTAGAGCCCTTTCGCACCCTTTGTCCAAACAATGGTTCCAGATAGTGTTAGCTCATCAACTTCATCAAACTTGCTTGATGGGGTGAGCTGTGGAATGTTTAGGATTTCTATCCTTTGAATATCTCTGAATCTGAAGTGAGCACGGCTTCCACTTTGTGGTCAGGATACGCGAGCATCGCAAAAGCACCTCAGTGAACAGCTGCAGTCTCTTGAGCAAAATGTGGTGCTCAAGGACTGCGTCGTGCGGCTGTTGGGACGTCTTTGCAGCCACTTGTGGCGTGGCAATCATTTTTGAAGATGTTTGAAGGGTCGACTTGAAATGTTTGAAGACTCCACTCATGGAATAGTGACTGGCATGATGCTCGAAGATGATCCCAAGCAAAGAACATGAAGAGCACATGATGACTTCATGCGGTTCAGTGCAGGAAGAGCTTATTTCTGAGCTCACTCGCAGCGAGCATGAATGGGGCCTAGCGAGGAAGCAGTACCAGGTAGGGTTGGGGCGGCTGGCGATGCCCGTGGGGTAAAAATAGAAAAATCGGGGTTTCAAGGCGTGTGGGTTCATATGTTACTTGGTAGGTTGTTGTGTTTTGGTCTCATTATCTGCTGAACCCAACAAAATCTATTTGTGTTGGGGGCATCCCCGAGCCCTAAAGTTGGATATGATTCATAAATGGGAGTACCCTAAACATCTCTAAGCCACTTGATAGACTTACTTGGTTTCTGCGTGCCCCAAGCGCGAAATGGATTGAAGATGGGTGGCAGAAAGATCTGCCCTGAGCCATATTTGCATTAGACAAATGCATTCCAAACCGTTGAGACATCCTATCTTGGAAGTCAAGATCAGAGGTCAGAGGTCCAGTTTGAGTTGACAACACTTTTGGGTGGGAAGCACGTGCCACAATGAGCACTGGCAGGGATTCCAGGACGCTGCCGCGACACAAATTGGGCACATGTTCCATAATTATTCTTGCGAGTGATGAGGAGAAGCCCAGATTCAGGGAAAGATTTGATTCTCATCTCGTTCCTCTTCTATTATTGTTATCATTGTTATCTTTCCTATTATTGTTATTTCCTGTTGTAGTTAAAATCTGTGTTTCCTATGATTGTTATTGCTTTTTAGTTCCTGCAACAATTGTAATAACAACAATAATAATAACAATATTAATAATAGTAATAATAACAATATTAATAGCAATAATAACAAGAATAAACATATTAACATTTTTTTGTTCTTTTTTTTCTGTGTTTGTTTTCTCTTCGAGACTTGCAGAGCTCTTAGGTTCGCATGGAAGAGCTCCAGGTGGAGCTGGAAGAGACGCAACGGCAGTTGGACCTGGTGAAGGTGCGCTCACGAGTCTCTTAGTCGGGCAGGGAGTGCAAGGTGTGTGGTGTGTAGGGTCGTAGGGTTGTCCATAAACGGTGGTGCCCCTCAAAATGCTCATGGATAAGGGGGAAACATGGGGAAACCACCGGTTAATAGGGGATTCCTTGGGGGTAAAGCATTCATGGACAAACCCGTGTTTTTCAGGAAGTCTGGTCGGATGGTGTCCCTTTTCCGGAGGCTCGTCTCCAAGAGTCCGAGAAGTTAGAGGAGAAAGCTCGGTGCCTGGGTTGCAGCGAGGTAACCTCGCAGTGATTGGGTTAGCACTTTGAGGATCTTCGATTTGAAAATCCCGTGGTCAAAACAAACCCCTATCAGGCCCTATCAGTTCAATGGGAGGACTTGTGAACTGACTAAATCAAGGATTCTCCCTCTTTGGGGAGGGGTTGTGACCATGGTTTTGTTTAGCAATTTGGGCTTGGCCTTCGGCTGCGCGGAATTCTACCGAACGCTATTTCAGACCTTTTGGGTGGATTTCTGAGACATCCCCATGCAGAAAAGAGCTGAGTTTCATTTGAAGAGGCAGCTTCTCACTCAACCAGGCAAGCTGGTGAAGAAGAGAAGCGCCGCTTGGAAAGACGCGTGTCTGAGCAGATGGAAGTGCTGAAGAGGAAGCAGCAGGAGTACTCCCGTTTGAAGGCCCGGTCATCAAGATGAACAGAAGAGAAACTCATTAAGAGTAGTCATTAGTTAGTCATTCAGACAAACTCCACTTTGCTGTTCTGCAAAGTGGCAAGGAACTCAGACACAACGAGCTGAAGAGGGTGAAGGATCTCGAAGCTGAAGTTGCCCAGATGAGCTGCTCATCTGAAGATCGAAGGGTGAACAAACCCATGAAAGCGCAGCTGTGATGTTCAAACTCTCCCTGGACAGCACAGACATCACAGCAGTGATGATTCATTTGATTGATTCATTCATTTCCTTCTCATTTCATTCTCATAGGAAAGGGTTTGGTTCTGGTGTATGGATGCCTCTCAGGGCAGAGTCAAGCTGAGCTGGATCGAAGGCTTCAGGCGAAATTCGAATGTTCTTCCAATTTTTCATTGGACTTTTCATTGAGGAAAAGCTCGAAGAAGAACAGTGTGGGGATGGGGCAATGGCATTACCTCCTTGCACGGTAGGCCGAAAGAAGACGTGAAGCCCAACAGATCAAGGAACTTCAACGTCGTTTGACACGTGAAGGGCAGAAGGCCGAGAATCGACTGTTCAAACGTGACCCAAGACCTGAAATGATCTGAAACTCGTCAGGTGAAAGACCTCGAGGCAAGTCAAAAGTGCATCACAGTAGGACAGGAAACTCAAACCGCATGAAGAACTTGTCTAAATTTGTCTTTTGCTGTTGATTTTCCTGTCTAAACTTCTCTAAACTTATTCTAAATTGCTTCTAAATCGCATGTTTGATCCACTTTGTCTTAGGCGAAGGTGGGTCAGACCAAGAGCAACAGCGGCCGCGTAACCCCTGTGGGCCAGCTGGGACGGAAGAACTCCGAACGTGGTGGCCGCGGCTATCCAGCCACACTCTCCGAAAGTGCTGAGAGTGCCATGGTAGCAGAGTGAGAGGTTGATGGTGTGAATGGCACTATATACGTGAAGGTTTGGAACGTTTAAAACCAAGTATATATCATACATAAATCAAAAGTGTCTACCATATGAAATAGATAATTCAAGATCAATGGCTGAAGAGCACTCCTTGGTATTTCTCGTTTTCGACCCATTGACACTGCTCTCAGGGAGCACTGGGAGCGAAAAGGCTGGATCCCGGTGGCAGCATTTGGAGCAGCAGCTGGATGAACACATCCGGATCCTGGAAGTGCCTGGACGGCACATGGGTAGGCTGAGAGCCAGGCTCAACCAGCGAAGCGAGGGATGGAGATGCTACAGCGGCAGACACGGTACAGCATGGTACCACTCATCAAGGTGACAGGTGACATGAGTGCCTTGACGCCCAGGCAACCCAAGGCCTTGAGGAGGACACAGCAGCTTCAGAGCGGGTGAGAACACGTAGTCTTACTAAGGTGATATGGTGATCATGGTTGGTGTGGTCATGGTTGGTTTGATTGGTTCATGTGTTTATTTGTTAGTTGGTTGGCAAGGTGGCTGTTTGGTCAGTTGGTTGATTACAGCAGCACTTGCTTGGGTAGTCGGGCTGGCTGGAATTTTGACGAGTTTCTAGTTGGGTGGTGTTCGGAGTGCAGGTAGGCCAGGCCCGTGGAATCTTGACCAAGCAGATCAACGGGGTGCTATCAAAAGGGGATCTCTTCAATTCATGGCCGCCACAGGACCTACGAAAACAAGAGGCTTTGCAGAAAAAGCGGGAACAATACGTGAACTACAGAAGGACCCAGTGGAAAAGAACAGCCAAAAAAATAGTTTAGTGACCTGTGCACAACTACTGCAGATTTATTTAGTGGAAGGCCTGCAGCAAAAAATGAATCATTTTGAAAGAGTATAAAGTGGATTTGTGCACCAGGAAGATCGCGGCCAAAGATCAGGCAGAGCAGCAGGCAATGGATAATGTGGGGGGAAGACGGCTGTAGAGTCAGAGGAAGTGTTTGCATGCGTCCGGGTTCGGATGTGGGTTCAATTGGGTCGGCCAAGCTACAACAGCATCATCAGATGAACTTGTTTATCAAAGACCCAAGTTGTCAGTAGGAACTTAGAATTGAAATATCTGCTGCCACTAGTCTAGTGATGTCTAGTGATGTCTAGTGATGCCTAGTGGTGTCTTGTGATGTCTAGTGCCAAGAGTGCCATCACACACTTGGCCCTTCGAAACCAGGAAGCATCCGAAAGGCTGAGTGCTTTGGAGTCTGAAGCTTTGCGCCTGGCAAACAGCCTTGCAGAGTACCATGGCAGAGTCTCAGGAGCAGAAAATGAACAAATCCATCTGTCTACTTAATCTACTTGGTAAACTTAATATCATATTAATCTACTTAATCTACTTGGTATACTTAATATGTGAGTATATCTGTCTACTGAATCTAGTTGCTTATTCTTCATATATGAGTATATCTGTCTACTTGCTTATTCTTCATATTTGATATACTAACATGGGGACAGCCGACAGGGCAAGGTGTGCATGCAATGCTAGGTCCAACCCGCATTAGGCAGATAGGCCTCCCCGACAGTCCGCTTGGAGGGCGCAGTCAAAAAAGATCATATCAATAAACAAATGCAAACAAATGAATCAATAAATGAACTTCCCAAAAAGCAGGGTCTACTTTACCGAGACAGCCACCCCTGTGGCCAAGGCACGAGCTGGACGAAAAGAGTGGCTCACTGGTGGACCCAGCGGCTCGCACCCGGTTAGAACAGCGCCGGATGGCCGTCAAGGAGCCAATTGAGCCCCCAAGGGGTTCCCAGTTTCCTAAAAGGATACCCTATGAACGGATTAATATCAGATGAAACTGGAGGGAGTTGAGCCCTCAAGGGGTTCCCTATGTTGCCCTGAAACAGGACAGGCTCACAGTGGATGGAAGCAAACCTGCGCCACCAGCCCGCCAGGAGGCGCAAGCTGAGCTCCAAAGGAATGCGCAGAGAAAGGGCTCTGAAGGGCACAGCATCATGGCACACCCTGTGGTCGCGCATGCACTTGCCAGCATAACCAGGGTTTGTCCACAGGTGAAGGCACAGAAGAACCAGTCAAAACGAGAATTTTCGAGTGAGGAAGCACTTCTGCAAAAGTTTCTCTTTGATTCCATCCTATCCCATCTTTTTGGGGAGGACTTGAGTCTCCGTTTTGGACTGCAGGGATGCAGCCCAGCTGCAGCTTTCCTTCTGAAACGCGGAGGGTCGGATTGCAATAAGGCATTCTGCATGACATCGACGAACGCCTCGAAGGGCTTCAAGATGAGTTGGATTTCCGAGAGGCACGGATCTTGAAGGCCGGGTCAGGGCGGCATTTTCGAAGCTCAAGGGAGTAATGGGGAGTCGACTGAGTCTACTGAGCCTCCCCGTCCTTGTGGGAAGGATCTCCGTTGCCAGGCACAGCAGTATTTGCGCTCCACGGCGCAGACGGGTCCTGGATCCCTGGATGCTGAGTTGGAACGGATCCCTGCTGAGGACGGGAAGGAACTGCTGAGACGTGGCTCGCTCGCAATTTTTCCCCCGCCTCGGTTGGACCGGAAGTGTAGTGCATGTAGTTGGAAAGGAGTGTGTGGAGCTGCGGAAAAACCTGTGCACACAGACATGCACACATATACAATCATATGCATATACATACTCGCTTCTTGGGTTGTATATGTATACTTATGTAATCATATGTGCATGTAGCTGGTTGTGCCTTATCTTACCTGGGTTTCTTCATTGGTATGCCAGATCCACTGATGTGTTTGCAGGACAGTTGGCCTTCTCGCTGCCACAACATCACATGTATTTGTCAAGCGGGCCCCGCATTACCTCGTTTTTCTCCCGCACTCTCCATGGATGAATTGACAGTCTTGCTAGCTATTTTTGATTCGCACACCGTCGCCCCACATCCCTTCCTGTCCTGTTTGTAGCTGCAATTTTTAGGCCGCTGTTAATTGCCCTTGCTTTAACGGATGAGATGCAAGAATTCCTTACCTCCCTTTTTGTTGTTCTCACCCTGTCTCCAATGCCTTCTGGCTGCCAAGTGTGCCTGCAGCGTGGATGATCCAAATGGTGAGGCTACTGCGAGAAATTGGTAAAGCTTCGACAACGTGAGAAGCAGTACCTTTGGCCGTTTTGGACTCCTGCTGACTGATGGTGAGGGTTTTAGCAGCAAATTTTCATTTTTTCAGTGTGCCTGTGCATGATTGTGCATGCATCCCATGTGTTTTTTCAGGAAAGTTGTTGTTTCGATGGCGGTAGCCGGCGATATTTCTGACACCACCAGGCATTGGCAGAGGTTGGAAGCTGCAGAAGCTCAATTGGCTGAAAAGGATCAGCAGGCGCGCCTGATTCGGCCCTGAATCTGATCCCCAACTGCGATTGGTGAACCGGCTTTAGCCGTCACGAATCAACATCATGCTATGTCATTAGCTATCACGAAGCATTATTGGCTTCATCATTTTCGCTTAACCTGTTCCACTTTATTGATCATCTCTTTGTCTTCTGTTTAGCGAACCGCTAGTATGAGGAGCTTCAGCCGCTGAACTTTAGAGCTTAGGTGATTTAGGTAGCTTTGACACTAGCTTCACCCAGCTCTTAACAGCTGGAGCTGAACAGCACTTTCAGCTTGTGAGGTGAAGGAGCTGCAGCAGGTGCTCCGGAGACAGGACGCCAACTCCACCAAGGCGCGCCGTGGCCGTGGCGCTGCCACGTCCGCTGGATCAACCGGTTGGTGTTTGAAGGTGCTGAAGAATCGGCTCAGAATCTCAACCATTGGTGAACCCTGCATCAACTGGGGCAAAGATCATCAATGAACCAATCAGTTGATGACCTTTGTTATTTGATGATGGTTCGTGGTGAATGGTTGGTACATGGGTGCTTAGCCAAGGCTACTTATGATTACTGACAGTCGATGATGGAAGATGGCATTTGGTTGATCAGCATGGGCTGCATTAGCGATTGCTGATCAACCAAAATCCATGCCTATCAGCCAAACTGATCAACCACATGCTGCTCCAGTTTACACACATACATACACGCACATACATATTCACGTACACATACACACACACACACACACACATATATATATACAGAACAACTTTGCCGGGGGTATATTGCAAGCAATTCCTTACTACAGGTTTGTAGGGGGTTGTCATGGGTCCTCCTATTCTGGGACACCTTTGGCCCAAGGACACTGTGGGGTTTATGTTGTGGGGATACGCCGCAAAATGTTTGGTCACCCATTTTTCAAGCGTCGGGACGGGTGGCACAACAACAACAACAACAACAACAACAACAGCAACAACAGCCACAATCAGCTAAGGACAAGTGGTTTTTGACGATGATCATTCGACCATAGGATGGATTTCGTGGAAATTACCCATGCTGCTGCATTCATGGTGCACATAACTTGAATGTGATCCGGAAGTCGCCGCTATCACGTGATGGCGATTCGCTGATCATAGCTTTCATACAGCCCTTTGACATGAGGGTTCGTAATAGATTTCATCACTACAGACGGTTTGTATGAGCCTTATGCACTATATTATACAGTGGCTTTGTGAAAAAGAGCGTGAAACATTTCCGGGATTCCATTCAACTTAATGCTGAGTAAACACCTGTCTTCTGGCCGAGGCTATTGCTAAAGTGACCAAGGAGTGCGAGGGTCGCATTCAGTCGCTGTTGCGTTTCTTGAAAGCAATGCGCCGTACGGCTTTCCTTCACCAATCTCAGCGAGATCTTTGAAGAGCAGATATGTTCCAGTAAGAATCCGACAATGACAGCACAGAAGGAGACCCCAAAACACATGGATAAGGCTCTGCCCATCTCTGCCCCTATCATTTCCGTTTCCAAATTTCTCTAAGGTCAGCTATCGGCCACTCGGCTTCAGAGGGCTGGCGAGTGGGCTAGCTGAAGAGCTCCATGACGTTTTCATTTGTTGGACTATGTTTGGGCACGCGTCCATGGCCGATCAGCATCCACTGCGCCAACTAAGCTGAGGATTCGGTGACCCAATCTGAGTAGAACATACATCAGAGCAGAATCAATCATCAAATAATCAAATCTAAAATATATTATCATGAAAAGTCATCAATTCAACGCTTTGGGAAGTTCAATATTTTGCGTTGGAGTTCTTCCCTTTGGGAGTCATTCTTCCATGCAGACAAACTGTGGCAGATGTTTGGAGTATACCCGAGCCAAGCATAGAAACGTAACGAAATGGGTTAGACATGTTCTTGGGACCCTCTGCTACGATGCAGATTTAATCAGATTTATGCATCAAACAAACCATGAACTACATGTGGCTGATGTATATAAATGCCCTGGGATAGTTGAAACTCGGTCTATCAAAACTTGAGTGCAGATTGAAACTGGTTCTTCTGATTTTGTTTGGACACGAACTGGCTCCCACCCAGCAGTGCAGGCCCCACGTGTTGCTGCAGCGGATGAAAGCTCGGCTCCTGCCGTGGCTGGTGAAGTGGAGGAGGCCCAGTGTTTGGGTCTTTCTGTTGGAAGATTTGGAAGTGCCCAAGCCCAAGTGCCCAAGCATTAATGGCAGTTTTCCCAGGCAACCGAACTCAATGGTGCTTCCATTGAATCAAGCACTTTGCTTCCGAAAGCATGGGCCCTTCATGACAATGGGGGCAATCCTTTCGAATTGCTTGTTTGGGGGGTCGTTTCAGTCAAGTTCGACTTGGGACTTGTTGGGGCGGTTTTGTCCAATCCCTCTCTGCATGGAACTTGGACATGACTCAATTGGGAAAAAAGACCCCAAATGATGACCACCTGCACAGTGACAAGACACTGTAGACCAATCCACGCCTGTTGCAAGATAAGCAGAGTGCCATGGAGGACCACAGAGAATGGATGATGAGAATGGATGATGAGAACGGATTTATATGACTAATTATGATTGTAACTGGCGTACTGTATGAACTTTGTATTCGATTCGTCAAGTCCATGTTTTTCTTCAATAATATAGATAAATAGATAGATAGGTAGATAGATAGATAGATAGATGGATAGATAGATAGATGTTTCCGATGTTTGTCAAACCATTTGTTTCAGGTTTTTGTTTTCGAAGGTAGGGCCATGCCTTGGCCGCACCTTGGCTCGGAGCTGCCACAGATTGCAGTTGTCCATTGATCCTTGGGGTCGCCTCACCAGCCATGGATGGCGGCTATGGCCTCGAAGAGGAACGCTTCCAGGCACCCAAGGGGTCCACTGGGACGATGTCATTGAAGAACAATCGATCTGATAAGAGAAGAGAAAGAAGAAGGAGAAGAAGGGGAAGACGAAGAGGAAGAAGAGGAAGACGAAGAAGAGGAAGAAGAGGAAGAGAATACAGAGTAAAACGGACAGAGTGATTAGTGAATTGGAGTAGTCAATGGTAAGGTTGTGCGGTTCATGAGGAAACACATGTGTTGCCAAACATCAGCGCTTCAAAAGCACTGCTTGCTATTGGACTTGCTTCATTGGACTTGCTTCGTTGGACTTGCTTCATTGGACTTGCTTCATTGGACTTGCTTCATTGGACTTGGCCCTTTTTCAGCAGCGGCAGGTGTTGGTGTCAGAGCTGACCTCAGTACATGCTGCACAGATCTCCAAGCTCCGTGCTGAAGTTTCAGAACTGCGAGGCGCACTTGGTGGATCGCCCAAGGCGGACTTGCCTCCATTTTCGCCGCCGAAGAGGATGGAGCAGATGCAGCAGATGCAGAATGGCGGAAACGGACACTGTTTCATGCGTGAATCTTGTTGTGCCGAAGAGATGGACCAACCGACAGATGGATTGGATGCATCAGTGCCAGAGGAGGTGACAGTGACAAAGGTGGATGGGGCAGCTAGACCAGCTGCTCTAAGCAGTGATACGGGCTGGACATCTCCCCTGAGTTATTCACAATCAAGTCTCAGTCTAAGAGAGAAGAAGGATGAGAAGGAGGCAGATCAGGCGGGCAATTGTCACATTTTGCAAACCTTGGAATCTGAAGAGGAGGGTAGGACAGAGCAGGCGCTTATCTCACGCGTGGCCGACATTTTTCTGGGTAATTACTTCGAGTTTGCCGTTGCCATACTTTTGTGCATCAACCTCTTGCTGATGGCGGCACAGTTGCAGTACCATGGGCAAAGAATAGGCTATGAAATCGGTTACCGAGGCTATACTTTGAATATTGAGGAGGAATTTCCTTTCATGGAGAGCCTATTCTTGGCTGGCGATTATGTTTTTGCTATTATCTTTACGTTCGAAATGCTCCTCAGTTGCAAGAGCAAAGCCTTGGTTCATACCGTCATGCTCTTTCCGGAGGTGCGATTTAGGATGTCACCTGCTCAAGAGTTTGGTTGAGAGATCACTCAGAAAAGTGAAACTGTCCAGTGGGAGGTAAAATCTTTTGCATCCTCTTGGTCTCTTCCTCCACGGTCTTTCCTCAGTCTTTCCTACTTGCATCTTTTGCATCCTACTTGCTCTTCCTTTCCTTCGTTTCTCATGCTTCCTTGCATTCCCTCGCTAGGGCGTCCCTGCGCCTCTTGTTCCAAGGTTGATTCGGCTCATGAAGATTGGCCTCCTGTATTTCAAGCAGCTCGCTTCGATGCCACAGTCTACTGCTACCGAAAACCCCGAAAAGACAGCCCAATAGCTTTTGTCTTCAATGACATAAGGAAATGATCTAAGGTTCAAAGAAATTGCCTTCATCGAATTTCACAATGGCATCAAGCTCAAATTGCATCACTTTAATTCAGCTCAATCTTTCGATTTGACTGCTTTAATTGAGTTCAAATTGGAACTTCATTTGATTCTTTGCTTCAACCTTTGAATTCGTCAAAGGAACTTCTTCAACTGGGTGGACTTCTTGGTGGTTTGTAGTTCGTGGACCGAACTCTTCGCCGCAGCTCTGCCCATCTCGCCCACCTTCCTACGCATGCTTCGCTTGGGAAAGTTGCTTCGAGCCCTGCGGGTCGTCAAGATGTCGCAGGTTGGAAGATGTCGGAACTCGGGGAAGTGGATGTGTAAGCGGTGTAGGCTGTGTCAATTCGTAGTGGTGTAGTCTAGTGGTTGCTGCAGATTCCAACATGAGCAGTTGAGAATTCAACCTGCCGCAGTTGCTTCTCTAGGAGTTTTCAACTGAGCAACATTTGTGGATCCACCTGCAGGTGCTGGAATCGTTGCAGCTACTCCTCAAGTGCATCTATGCCAGTTTGCGCATCCTCTTTTGGTCTCTAGTCCTGCTTCTCATCATCCAATGCAGCGCTGGGATGACTATCTCCTACATGCTCAGTGATTACATGACAGATCCGGCTGCGGATCCTGCGAGGAGGTTTGAAGTCTTCAGATACTATGGCACCTTTACCAAGACTCTTCTGACCATGTGCTTCGGCTAAACACAGCGCGGATCGATATGTTTGAAAAATGAATGCAGCCACCCGCACCGATGCGTACATAGACAAATTCTTGGATAGATTGATATTTACGCGATTCTTTGCTCGGAACTTGTGTAGAGCAAGTAATGTGTTGTCGATATAGTTGCCAAAATGGCTCTGCCATTTTGGCTCAAGTCCCCGTGGTCTGTGTCCTGTTTTTGAAAACATCCCTGCCTCTCTTTGACGACCATGGCACTTGAAGGCTCTCAGGGAATGGACACTGTTTTGACGGAGGAGAATCTGGTTCTGGTTGAACCGATGGACACTGAAGATCCAGCGGAGGATTACCTCGGCTTGGAGACTCCCAAATCTAGCATGCATGCCGCGGATGATCTCCCAGATGTGGCATCTGATGATGAAGAGGTCAAGCTCGACTTTTTGGCTGGAGTGCCCACGGACGAGCTTCGAACCAAGGATGACCTACAGGATCAGTTTGGTCTTGGCCAATCCACTCCCGGCGACGCGGGGGAATCTGAGGTAGTGCCCACGGTAGCCCCGGGCACCGATGGGGAACTCAATGACCCTCCGTTACAGGTGGGTTTGTTGCGGCCTCTTCGTCTGGGGGGCCTGCTTCCATGGAAAGGGAGGTGGTGAAGGCGCTGATACGGACATCGGCCAATAAGACATCTGCTTCTCACTGGACGGCCGCCGCGCGTGGTCAGGACTCTTCAGCCACGTACATTTTCCAGTTGCCACTCGAACTTTTTCTAGAGGGAAGTCATTTTATCTTGACTGATCTGTTCCCAAAACTGTGCCTGAGTCGTGCAGACTTCAATGGCACGGCATTCGTTGGAGGTTGGCTTTCCAATGTGGAGAACCCGTCCAAATCTGCGACGTGGTGGTGTCACTTTCAGGTCCCATTTGATAACCATCCTTGCGCCCACAAGAACGGAGACCCTGAGATGTTTGGCATTTTGATCCTTACTTTCTTTTTGTCCTGAAAGGGGGACAGATTTTTGCGGACACGATTGTCTTTGATCTCGGCCTACCAGGGCAACGTTTTTGCACTATTCAATCAGAAAGCTAAGAAGATACCAACTTCAGCTTTCCTCATGCAGGTCATTGTCCTACTACACAAAGCAGGAGTTCAATTTGCTCCTTCTCACATGAAGTGGGACTACGGTCAGTGGGCTGATGAACTTCCTCACGGTGAACACAAAGATTTTCCTGCTG
>VSDK01010725.1:313641-324030 GCA_009767595.1 Symbiodinium kawagutii | reverse complement strand
CTGACCGGCACCCGCCTGTGAACGAAACAGTTTCCGGATTTGATCTTTTGTGGTCTTTGCTTGGAAAGGCCCAAACCCGACCCCCTGCAAAGAGGAGGAAACATTCATCGACTGCCGCCTAAGGTCCTGAAATGGAGCCTGGTGGTTGCGGCTGTCTTTGGCAAGGTGGTGTCCTCTTTGTGCGCTCGGTAGCCTTGGGCACCGATGGGTGGAAACTCAGGGTGACATCGACACCACTTGCTTTTGTGATCTCTGGGATTTGTGATACAGGTTGCGGTTGACACCTGAATCAGACCAGCAGCACAGGCCAACTGCGTGGCAAAAGGAGTTGCCGATGCAGTTGCACCTGCGTAAGCCGTTGTAGCCACTTTCAATGCTATTCCGGAACGCATGAATTTTTATTTTTACAATACGCCTCCAACAAGGTCTACATCCCACAAAATATGAATTAAAGAGATCCGCTGTCACTGCAATCTTGCCCGCTTGGCCGCCCAGGTTTGAAGTGTTGTTTGCAAATTGGGCCCCAGCTTGCCGAGTGCTCATCGACAATGTCAGTGAGTGGTATTCTCTGGTTTTCATAGTCTACCGGTGTTTCGTGGGATTTGCCGTGCTTGCCTGAGATTGCAGACGCCTTTGTATTTCTTGGTGTTTTTTTCTTGATTTCATGGTTTTTATGTTTTTTCAAGTGTGACACTTGTGTTCGCATAGCAGGTGCAAACATATTCGCTTGAACAGCACAAAAAAGCTGAGAAACTGAGGTGCTGAATGTTGTGAATGCCGTGTTTGTACAGAGCACAATGAAAGTCGCGCAGGCGGGACTTGGTTGTTTAGGATTGGCGCCTCGGGAATGGCCCAAAGCTGGTGCTACAGTCGGCCAATCACTTGGACCCTCAGTGGAACATTTCCTCGTGGAACCCAAGTCACATCATGCATGTAAAACCAACTTCGCTGATTTCCCTCCGGAAGAGAAAACTATCATGTTGAATTTTTTGGGGACCATCGCTTTGGAAAAACAAAACCTGAAAACCGCTCGATTTTTTTTTGGCTGTCCAATCCTTTTTCCACTATTGACCCTTAAGTCTTCGGTGCGATGATTCCTGAAACACTTTTGATTTCAAACTATTCCGTAAGCACTGTCCACCATCATCAGTAGCTCTGGATATGCCGCGCTGTTCCCAACACGAGTTGACCAAGTACTGAGAACAAACACCCAACGCTGTTATCCATAAATTTGCCGTCGACAACCACTAAAACTCTTAAGGTTTGTCGGCCAGCTCTTGATCTGCCCTGCGCTTCGGCAAGAGGGTTTTTTTAAAAAACACAGATCTCATCATATCACTGAGATCAAAAAACACGTATATAACATATCTAAGATTCAGAGAAGAACAGGCTTTTAGCATCAAACACTGGCAGATTTTTAGCTCAGGCAGATGATGAGCTCATCGCGCGTGAGAAGGCCCGCACGCAGGCGACGTATCAGCGCCGAGTGACCACTCTGTTCCGCCAGGCCCGGGAGCTGTGATGACACGTTGTGCAGGGAACATGAGAGGAGAGAAATGGAGACAATATTCTCACTTGATAGAAATTGTCGACACTTGTTGACACTTGCGGCTACAATATTCTCGGTATCCCAAAAAGACCACGTTTCGGTGTATATTCTCAAGGACCACCACATATTCTTCCAAGTCCTACACACAATAAACACACAAAATGTTGCCAATGTCTCAGAGATTCCCTTTACTTTGAGCCAGCAATGCTTGCTCATGTCATTTTTCTGCGCAAAAAACAGCCGTATACTGTAATATGAACAGATTTCACCAGATGAGCCATGCTCGCTCAAAGCCGGCAATTTGTTTGTCATGTTGGTGAAAAGGGAAGTATCGTGAACCATCCCTACCCTTTTGGGTCCCTTGACCCCCCCAGGACCTTAAAGATCCAACTTACAATATCCAAAAAATCCTGCGCCCCTTTAGGTTTCTTGTCAGGAATGTCACAAATCCTAAGCCTGACTTTTGAGCACTTTTATTGTAACTTGCATGCGCTAGTGATCGTGAACCCAAATTTTGCTAATACAGTATTACTCCCGACGTCGAACTTTTGGCTTGACATGGGATATCATTGGCTTATAAATGGCTGTTGCTCGCGAGGGGGTCATCTAATACTGAATGATTCGATTACTTTTTGTTTCACGAATGGACTTATTGTGAGCTGCGGAAGAGTTCGGAAATGCAACCGTTGTGTCACAGTTGTGAATCCAGACCTTCTTGCTGAGTACGTCTCACTGCAATTTGGGTGTCTGGGGTTTCTTGATTGATTTCTCATACTTCATTTCACCAGCAGAGTCTTCCTCAAATTCACCACCAGGTGGATACTTTCGGCTTTAGCTACCTGGGGTTTCAGGTGAAACTGGGGGTGATGATGTCTTGATGATGTCTTGATTGGTTTCGTAGGGCTTCACGAAGTTCAGGGTGTCACAGCTGTGCTGTCGTAGGTGGATACTTCTGGCGATGGCTTCATCGACATCAAGGAGTTCGAGCGGCTCCTGACCCATCCCCAGCTGCAGCTGTGGCTTCATCAGCTGGAGATTGAGACCACGGACCTGGTGGGTTTGTTCAACATGTTGGATGATGGAGATGCCTGGTCCAATGGTGGGAATGTGGGCATTCACGTGGTCCAACGAGAATGGTGAAGTCATGGTATGCTTAAGAGATTGTTGAGTGATGTCGAGTCAAGGTAATTGTCAAAGGGTAATTGCATGGTTAACATGCTGGTTATGTTTGATATGGTGTATGTGGGATTTGACATGGTAGACATTAAAAACAACCATTGCTGGTTGCAAATGTCTAGAGCTTCTCATGATGCCGCTGCTTCTCTGGTTGGCCAATGGGAAAGCCATGTTTTCTCTCGCTAGTGAATGCCCATCAATTCATGAGGGTACCCGAGTACAAAGCGACCTCGGCCTTGGGACGATGGGGTTGATGAGCGATTCCCATCTGCCATGGGACAAGAAGGGTTCCCCTGGTCGTACTGACTGCGATCATCTCCTCTCGCGAGCGAACAAGCGGCGAAGCTCCATCGCATTTGTGGGTCGAAGCTGTTTGAACGAAAGCCTTGCTGCAGCCCAGGATGGAGAAATTTCACTGGAAGAGTTTGAGAGCGGAATTTTACGCATCAAAGGCATGGCACGCAACTGGGCAGAAGTGCTCCCTGAGAGATCCAAGGGGGGTCCTGTTTAGAATGCCTCACTCACCCATTGGAGCTTCAACATTTGACATCATTCTGCATCACGGGTTTGAAGAATAATTACTTGAACTGAAAGCTGAATCTATCGAATGATAGTCTTATGGCTTTATTGGTAATTAACATTAGCGGCTTCATTCAGACTGTGCACCCGTGTCCCATTCTTTGCCAACTGCCAAGGCAGTTTCGATGTGAACAAGATCCAGCGCGACATGGCCAAGTTGGGCGGCAAGATGGATATGCTCCTGAGCAACTCACCCTACACCAAAGCTTTGGTCAACAAGATGGACAAGAAAAAGATGCTTGGCAACAGCAGATGCAACAGATGCAATAGATGCAACATCAACTCCGGTGTAGTGCACCAGTCTGCCCATTTTTCCTCGTGGCAAGGGTCCGCTCAAATTTTGTCTCGGGAACAGCCGTTATTTTCAGCAGGCCCATTTATCCCATTTCACTTCCATATCTTACATCTCATGATATCATCTAAGTTGGACATCCCTAAGTTGGTCACCATCCTAAGATGGTCACCACCTTAGATGATCTGGCATTCCTAAGTTGGTTGCTCACCGGACCTCCCATGCCACAGCGCCGCAGGGGACGCAGCTTTTGGGTGTCCAATCAACTCAGGAGGTCACAGCTGTTGGACGCTTCGAATGCAGCGCTCCTCCGCTTTGGCAAAGATTGAACGTGAGCCCCAAGCAGCACCAGTTATCAATCAAGTCTTCATGGCTGGTATAGCTACGCTTTGCCATACGAATCAATAACAATACAGGTTTGAATACATATATGTATATATATATATGTATATATGTTTTTTTTAAATATATATATATATATGTATACCAGGATGTGCAAATTACATCAAAATTCTATATTTGAACATGTGTGTAATAGGAAATGCAGATGACAATGAACATCAATCATTCATTTTTGTCAGTAGCACATGGGCATAGATGGTGGGATACAAACTGAACGAAGTGCAGCGCCAGCTCGTAGAACCACAGCAATAAGATCTGATGGAGACAGGTACCCAAAAGGGTGAGACTGAAGTGCCGTTGTAGGCACCAATTGTGAGAGCGATGCAACTTAGGTTTTTTTGCAAACACAAGCGGGGGCAATCCTTTTTAGTCAGACATTCAGTTGATCGTTCAGGATTCTCAGCATGATGCACATGATTATTTATAAGGAAACATGATCAACCTGATCCCCTTGTCCAGGTTGCCATAGGAAAACCTTGCAAATTCGGTTGCAATTGCTGGTGGTACTGTCTACTCGAAGCAGTTCGTTGCTCGCTTCTCTGGTTTCACCCGGCTTGGGCTCCAGCTTTTATCTCTCGCAGTCTGAATCGGGAAAATGGAGCGGAGAGATAGCTCTGAGTGAATCCAGGTGAGGCCGTTCATTTGCCTAAATTAATGCGTTCCCAAGTCCGTTCCAGGTGGAACAAGTGCGAAGTCGCTTCCTCAGAGTTTCCTTCACTGGTCATGATTCAATTCCCGTGTCAGGGGGTTGTGTATTTGTTCATGTTTGCTCATCCTGGAGATCCTCGAGAGAGCTGTTTTATGCAGTGTGATGCCTAGGAGACAATCAGTACTACAAAGCTGTGAACAGGGAGTTGAAGCGACGCTTGCGTTCCTTGCTGGAGCACAAGAATGGCGAGGTGCTCGTTGTGTGGTGGCAGGTTGGGTGTTGGATGAGCCAAGCACAGCATCAAGAGGGACTGGGATGCCCTATTTCCCTTGTTCTGAGCCCTCACCATCGCTCTAGGATTATGCCTCGACAAAGGTCTTTCTCCATGTTGGTAGATCCTTATCATGGCCTTACCCACTTCCCTTGCACTTTGAGGATTTACTCCCTCGTTTCTTCAAATTCTCCATTCTATTCATTTCTATTCTAGCATTCTCATGTACGAGTTTGCAACGAGTTTTTGGCCTGTTTCTATTCGCGCTGTGCTTCACTGGAAAGGAGGCTGCAGGCTCAAGTCAATTTTTGTTTTTTAGCTTAAACCTTCCCATCCGATATTGTGAGTAAAGGATTTGTTGATCATCATGAGCCACCATAAAACACTACATATAAACCATCCTGGGGAAAATAATTCACTATATTCATTTCTTAACCATATAATATATCTCATGAACAATCATTATGCAGATGTTGTTGGCATATTTTTTTTGCACCCGCGGTTTGTGTTAGGCCGATCCATCAGCAGCGCCAACTCCAGCGCGTTTCGTTCCTGTTGAGGACGACAGGGCTCCAACTGATTTGTTATGGCTCCAACTAATGGAGTTTCGCAACTGGATGGCGAGGCATTTATAGGGATTGAGGGTTGTACAGTGATACAAGATTTATTGATATACTTAATAGATCTAAATATTCAGCAATGCTAGATGCTGAGCACTCAGAGTCCAGAGGTGACTAGCAGCCACCAACAGTAGTGAAATATCTAGCTGTAGCACCGCCAAGTTTGAGTCAGAGCCTGCGACCTTCCAAAATGCGTAGCTTATTCATTGACTATTTTTGTCAGCGTTTGCACAGACTGCGTCACAGTCCACACATGCGGTATAGTTTCTACCTCAGCCCAACACATCAAAAACACCAGTGGTCTCAGAAGTTTGAAGACTGAGAATGTGATTCTTTGTTGCCATTCAAACAGTGCCCCCTTGCTGTAGCAGGAGCCGGCAGAACGGCACCGCAGCAAATGAGCTGGGCTGTGCCTCTAGAGGCAATAAATCAGAATGCTTCAGTGGCTCTTTCCTGACGGGAACAAGCTGCAAAGGCGCATGGATTTTGCAAGTTGCTTGCTGTCAAAATTGAGGATGACCATAATACAGAATCATTCCTAACACCAGCACCATCTGAACAAATGCATAGAATGCATCAATCATTCCTCCAGTTCTCGGTGCTCAGTACAGTTTTCTAAAGCAAAAGTTTTCCTGAGACGCAAAATGGACTGTGGCTTCCAATTTCGCCGTGTTCAACAGCTACTTGCCGGTCGCCCCTCCAAGAGTGAGGGGCTGCAGCCTGTGACATTTGAACCACGAGAGCTTTGCCTGCGAGTAGACTTGCTGAAACAGCCGGGTCATGACATGACAACGCAGCAAACGTTGCATGGATAATGAACGGCTATGCTCATTACTGGTTGGTTCACAGTCCATTTTTTTGGTCCCTTATTTTGAGAAACACCCAAATGGTTGATATTGGATGATCTTGGCGGTACCCCTATGACTTGAGAAATCACTATAGAGACAACTGCAAGATTGAAAGTTGTTGCACAATTGGGGAAGATGCCTGGCGCCTGGCACTGTCATTGCTACTCAGGGACTGCCACTACCATTTGAGCTCAATCCCGCGCGTTGTTGCGATCTTTTGGGCCCGTTGCTTTTGAACTGAAGATTCAGGTGCCGCTTCTCATGCTGCAGCTGCTGCTGGTGCGATCGGTCCGTGAACGCGAAGACAAACCTACCTCACTTGCCCAAAGCGACCCCGACCCCGGAAATTGTAACGGATGGTTCGGTCGCAAGCAGTGCTGTACAATGAAATGTGGTGGCAAACAGCCGTATCAGCAACGCACCCTCTTGGAGGGTGCCCAGTTGCACAATTGCCGACTTCAGAAAGGACCTTACAAGCTCGCTGGTGGCTGCAGACATCTGAGAAGATGGACTCCCTCTTCTTCAGCGCAGTATGTCTGATCCTCTCGTCAAATTCCCCAAGTCCGAATGTGCCATGAGATTTGCGATGCTCAGTGGCCCCCAACTAATATGCGACCCAAGAGTTTGTGGAAAATGAATGTCGACGTTTTTCGGTCCGGCGGAGTGGAGGGCCCAGAAAACGCCTGCGCCTCAATGAACCGAGTGAAGCCTCAATGGCCTCCAAAACGTGAAGAGCCCGGCGAAGGGAAGAAGGCCGAGAAAAAGTCGAAGGGCTTGTTCTCAAAGATGTTCAAGGCGGGCAAAGGCAAGAAGTGAGAGGGAATGAAGCCACACAGATGGCGACGGTCTTTCACAGCGCATAGCCTGAGAAAAAACAATTCCAATCATGTTTGGCACTGGCACGCAGGGTGACTGGAATGATTGAAATCGGATTTCCAGAGTCTGTTGTTGCTGCTTGGTTTGTAGATTTGCTTCTTCTCGCGTTGATGTTTGGGGCAAACCGGTTGCTGGATGTTATCGGGGCAATTGAAGGGAGACATATTGGGTGAGTGACAGCCACAGGGAGCGGAAGCATATGCCATACAGAAGCACCAAGGAGGTGACAGTGTTTGATCAGCCACTGATCCTCAAGTCGTGGCCCTTGCTGGCGACAGGGAAGAGCAGCGAATTTGCCAAAGTGCAAGGTCGAAACATGTCGAAACACCAGGCGTTTTCCAGTTGATTTAGCAAGCTGCATCGAAGCTCACGAGCTACAATTTTAATGAATGTTTTTGGATTGGAACGATCAATCACGGGGGGCACAAGAAAGAGTACACGGATACGATGGACAGCACACTCAAAACATCATCGAGGTTTATCATGGTTTATCCAAGTTTACCGCAATTTTGCCTTTTCTCGATTCTTTGCTGATCGGTTGGGCTACGTCAACAAATCCTTTGACATGATTTCTATTAATCAATTCTTGATCCTTTAAGTGAATTTTGCTTTCCGACTTGCTCTGATGGAGAAGCGCATTGATCCAGCAGATGGAGCATCGTACACTTTCAAGGACTCCAGCACCGAGTGTTGACGGCAGACGGCTAAAAGTCAAAGATATATCGAATCATATCCATATCAATCGATGTGTGTGTATTGGCCATCAATTGCCATCAATAGGCAAATGCTGACTAAAGATTGCCCTCGTTGGCCGTGGCTTTCACGCCTGACACTTTCCTAGAACTACGTGAGTCGATGTGAAGTCCATTTACAAATGCTTTCTTTGTTTGTTTGTTTGTTGGTTGGTTGGTTGGTTGGTTGGTTGGTTGGTGTGTCTAGGCTCGGGTTACTTCCAATGGCCTTTCGATGTTGAAGCATGAAGTTACCAGTACTCAGAATGCATCAGCCGTTCAGCTGCAATGACGGCCACAGTGATCCGCTTCGAAAATGGCTCGACCAGGAGATCAGCGGCTACTACTCGCGGCAGTACAGCCAGCAGGAGCAGTACAGCCAGCAGGAGAACAAGGAAAGAGATAGGAAAAGATAGGAAAAGATAGGAAAAGATAGGAAGTTACAGGAAGAAGTAAGGAGAAGTAAACTAAAGTGAAAGACTGAGAAGGTACTCACATGTTTTTTTAACAAATGTCTTGATCATTTGTGAGCATATTTCCATCACATTCTGGTGTCCTCTCTCTCCCTCTCTCTCCATTTGTCCAACCCTGCTGAAACCATTCTTTACAATTTTACTTGACCACTTTCTTCTTTATTCCTTCCTGAAATGACTGATTCGTCGGTGCCTCGAACTTCACTAGGAGCACTGTGACATGCTTTTGCCAGGAGATCCAGCAATATTGGAATCGTTGCAGGCGCAGCGGAGCTGCGAAGCAGGGGGAGGTGAAGCTGTGGCCGTCCTTGATCCCTGACCTGGTGATACCTCTTGGTTGATCCACTTGCCACCTTCCTAGGCACCGGGGGCTCAAGATGGCTTAAGTAATTTCAGGGCTTCAAAACTAGAATTCCTTGTTGCAATTGAGAAAAGCCAAAATCAGCCAAAGTGGAAATTACTGAGAACGAAGTTGAGGCGAAAAAGCAAAGGCAATAGATTCAATAGATGGGATCCATAGAAGAGAGATCCATGTAAGCATCAACACTGGACCCTAACAAGGCAGAAGTAGAATAGGAATGAATAGGATAAATATTAAGGAAAGAGGCGCAAAGTGAGCAAACAGTTGGAGCAACCAATCCGGCAAAGCGGACAAAGATGCAAGAAATTCAATGGAACCCATGGCCCAGGAGCAAAGTCCAAGAACTGGAAAAGCGAATGCAAACCTCAGGCACAACATCCGAGTTGACATCTTGATGCAGGTGCCGAAATAAATACAAGAATTGACTACTGACCCAACAAAAAGATGTGGCAAAACAACTGGTACCAAAAGGATGGTCGAAGAACAACTGCAGAACGCGATGGATGATATTTTCCTTTCCCAATTAGTTTTCATGATGTGTTGGAAAGATGCTAGGAAGAAGCCAGGTCCCGGAAAAAGTATATTTGTAAAAAGGATTATTTAGATCATCTAGCTCTATTTGCATGACTTTTGTTTCGATAGCCAATGAGAGAATGCAGAAAGCAGTAGGCTAAGCTGTTGGAAACCCGGTAGGGCCTGAGACCAAAAAAGGCTAACAACGCATGTTACGTGCACAAGTCGCGGGCTCATTGGGTAGAGCTCAAAGGTGCAGAACTTCACATAGCGTAGATTGAGTGGAGGAAAACATTTGATAGGGTTCAGCATGGTGAAGCATTGTGAATTTGTTGATTCCCTTGCCAGACTAGGGCCCTCGAGGCACCCAGTTGATGTCAAAGCTCTGTACAATTTCCCAACTTTCTTCGTCCTAGACGAGCAAGGTGACATTCGTTGAAGACGCAGAACACTGGAATCCATTAGGGTGCCCTTTGAACCCCACTGTCATTGCGTGGCAAAACCGTTTTCGATGTTTTGGAATTGACAGGGGGTTGTATCAGAGGCATCTGCCTTAGCATGATCTTTCTGTAGTCCTCATACTGTTTCGCCATCCGCTCAACCTCTTTTAGCCAAGAAACCTCATCCAACCACCATAGGATGGCTATACCTTCTAAACCATGACTACCACTGTGATAACCCAAAATGAACCCAAGGCATTGATCTGATATAACAAGTTCAGCGGTGCCGAAGCTCTGTGCTTATCCCTGCAGTGGCGCAGCCTGAACCCCACACAGTGCTCTAGGTACAACAGATGAAGAAAACCTAAACTCCCTGCTCATCCCTGCAATGGTCCAACATGTCCCAAACACCGTGATCTAGGCACAACATGTTCAACATACCCAAGCTCATTGGGGGCAAAACTTCAATTGGGTGCAGCCTTCCACCACTCCACACCTGGACCCCGGAATTTCAGCCAGCCATCCCCCAGACCCCAAAGACTGGTATAACAAACGGCTTTTTCGGGGGAGGACCCACAGCCCGAGAAAATATAGAGCCGTTGACCTGCT
>VSDK01010725.1:218957-299452 GCA_009767595.1 Symbiodinium kawagutii | reverse complement strand
GTCAAGGGCAAGTCTGCGTGGGATCGTTTCTTGGCACCTGCTTTGGCCGTTTACCTTCCTGCAGTGGCCAAAATGTTGCCAGAACGTTACATGCATCAGTGAACAACTCTGCATTACTACGTGATCACCTCTAATCATCACCATCCTGGCCCTCATAACCCATCATTGGCCATGGTTGACCACCATTAACACCTGGCGAAGCACCATTAAGCAACGACGATGCTCCACCAGGATTTGCGTTTTTTGGTCGGCCTCATTCCATTCATCTTGACACTTTCCAACCCGATTCATGACCGCCTGGGAGATTGAACGCCGGTGCCTCAGGTTACGAAAGCCAAGCCAGCACAGCGGTTCCCGGCGATGAGACCTACGAGCGTTTGATCAGTTCAGGTCTCAGTGCTCCCGGCTGTCCAGGAGAAACAACTGAATTTTAGGGTGTTTCCATTGCACAAATCTTGAACCAAAAGCGATCATGGGCAGATGGCATACTGAGAATTTCACTAGTATGCAAAAAGTTAAGCAGAACTTGCATTTGTGATCCACAGATGATTTTTTTACGGATACTCAAATGGCATCAGGAGCTGTTTTGATCAGAAGCATTGGATTCTTTGCATTGGTTTCTGATAACCTTTCTTTGGCTCATCGACCGATTTCAGATTCCAGATTTGCAAGGGGCATCCGTCGAAGACTTAGATGGCAGATGTGGTTCCATCACGGGGCCTGTAAGGATCACAGATATGAAAGGATATGAAATTATGAAATTCTTGGCCTGGTGAAGTGGTTGGCGGTTGCCCTGAGGGAGAAAAATCATTTGGCCATCCTCACCCTGTCCTGTGGCGGCTCAGGGGCCCTTCGAAAACCTGCATTCGCGTAGCGCCAACCTGAGCCGGAACGCCACCGGGTGACCAAGGCACCGACAGCCACAGCAACGAGAAGATCAGCGCAGATGAAACTCTTTCCGACAAGGCGAAGGTGCATTCCGCAAATTTCCATATGATCCCTCCGTAGATTTCTCTAGATTTTCATCCCTCTGTACGAAATTTCAAGAAATTTCATCGTCGAGCCGTGTCCAGCTGTTTCCAAATGATCCCTCTGTAGATTTTGTTGGGGGTGCAGCCTAGTTGGGCGCATGTTTGATTGGGGTTGTGCTCATGAAAACCATGCTGCCTGCTCAGGCCGTTCTGCACCAAGAGGAGTACGACGACGAAAGCTCCATGTTGGAACGTGGATTTGGTTTCGGTTTCCCTTCCAGGATGAACGGAGGCATTGCCCTTGCAGTCGCTCTCGTTGCAATGATTTGTGCTTCCAGTGCCTTCACCTCGTCCTTGTGTTTTCAGGGGACTTGGTTGACCCTTACGCTTGGCAGCCTGTTGGTGGCGGGATGTGGCGGGGAGACTGGCGGAGCCACCCGGGCAGATGCCTCCTCTTATACCTGTGAAGACAGTTGAGAGTGCTGAGCCAGCAGCTGATCGCCACAATTTCATTCTTTATCAAGTCCCATGGGCAGAAAACACAGTGCTGTCCCTGCCACCGCAACACTCGCGCGTGGCATTGCATTATTTTTTTGAAGATCAGTTGTGAGCATTTGAAGAAGGCAGGCGCCAGTGGGGGCAGGCTTCGCTGCCATACTCCCAGACTCCTGTCAGTTCGCACGCTGTCGTGTACAGGAAAATTGTTTGTGGAATTCTGCCAACTGCACGAAATCCACGCAACAGAAGCTGAATCTACATTCTTTTGATAAAAATAAAGGCAGCAGAGTCAACTCTTGACCGAGGTCCGAAGCAAATCTGCATATATTGATACCCCGAAGAAACCGCAAGATCGGTGATGATGCGCAAGCTCTATTCCAATCCGACACTGTTCGAAATGAATAGAGTGCTTTCCAGCAACGCTGTCTGCAAAATCTTGGTGTTCCCGAGCATTTCCGCCAGCAGGAAGTCAGTCAGAAGTGTTGCCGGCCGGGCCGTCAGTGTGCAAGCTTCCGAAAGAAAAGCTGAGTTCAAGAGAGGGAACCACAATGGAATAATTGAACCATGATTTGTGAATGTCTCTCTGAATCTCTCCTCACAGGGGCTCACGAATTCCAAGGAGTTTTAACTCACAGGGGCACCAAGGGGCTCCACCACGAGTTCGTCTCTGCAGGTTGGAAAAGGAGAATTCGAGCTTGAGAAGCTGGGCGCGAAGCCCAGCAGCAGCGCTGGTGCCATGGACAGGAAGGGGAGACCACTGTGGTCTGTGCCTTGGGGTGTTGCAACTCTTCAAAAGAGTTGAGTAAGGGGTCATAAGGAGTTAGTAGGTGTTAGTAGTTGGTGGTTGGATGTGGTTGGTAGAAGTAGCAGAAGTGGTTTGTCTCAAGTGTAGGGATCGGAAAGGGAGTGAAATCACCAGTGATGAAACTCTCGGGGCCATGATCTCCTTGCGATGCATTGGCGGTTCAGGAAGGGCAATGCCTTGAACGATCACAGCGTGCAATGATCTTGTCTTCACGTAGAGGTGACATAGGCACGGGCATGAGAATGTCTGGCGCCAACCACATGCACGCACACACACACACACACACGCACACACGGATGAACACACGCAAATTACACATCTTTACGTAGATTTTTACCACATATGTAAAGACATACATACACACATGAAGTATATACATGCATTCGTGCACATTCAATGCATTTGTGAATGTATTTTGCATATTTGTAGGGCTTTGTGGTTTCATTTGGCGAAGGATCAATGAGTACCCCTTGGTTACTTTCTATCATTCCATGCGCATTACAACACATGAAGAAAACGAAACTGTGTCGCGCCATGTCGCGTCTGCAGTCACATTCGCATTCAGAAAGTTATTCAGGAAATCCCAATACATGTGAAAGATGTGTGCAAATTTAGTGTTTCCAAATTCAGAAAGGTACTCAGACATCCTTTGGTACCTCAGACTGGGACCGCCCATGGAGAAACCATGACTTTGCCGGCAGCACGTGCCATGGTCCAGTGTGGCCCCGCAATTCCACATCGTTGCCTGGCACGGCTGCAGAGTAGGCGCACGGGCTTGGCCCCAAAAAGTGCTGACGCGATCTTGGACCATCTTCGGCCCTTGAATTTTGGGATCCCCCGAGCTTTGGGAGCTTAAGGAGTAGGAAGATAGTTCTTTGAGCACCCTGAGGCGCTAGAGCTTGATCCTTATGGGGGCTGTACGGAGCCGAATGGAGCCGAGCAGCTTGTTTGGGTCATATCAGCTGTGATGTTTACGGTTGTGAACTGCCAAGAAATGGTCTTCCAATTGGTTGATGGAGCAGCTTTGCTTTTGCAAATATTGAACATCTGGCTTTTTTTAAACGTTCCTATCAGTCCTGAATTCCTGTGATGTTTATCTTGGCACTTGACAGGAAGAGACCGGTGCTGTGGAATGGCGGCAACCCACGATGCCTGGCCATAGGCGGACTGCTAGGGGATCGAGATGAAAATGGTAATGGCAAGAAACCCTTCATAGCAACGGATATCTTGGGAGATGTTCGGAAGGTTTAGGGGGAGATGGTGAAGTGCTTGTGGTGAACATCATTCGATTCGGATGAGCTTCTGATCCTCAGGTGCTGTGCTTGTGACCCGTACTGAAAGAGCCACACCATCCACGCCCCTCCTGTGGCGATTGGCAAGGAAAATTACCTAGTAAGTTCCTGTAGCATGCCCTCCAGAAAGCAGTGAACGGATGTACCACCCAGCGAGCCAATGATTTCTTCAAAATTCTTCCGTGGGCCTTAGAAAGTATTGTGATGGCCAGGTGCTTTGCTTACCGCCAGGGCGGTCACAAGCCGCCACGACACAAGATGGACGACATTGGCACATCGGAGTACCGCTGCGCTGTGTCGTGCCGCTGTCACGAATGACCTGCCGCTCAAGAAGGGTGACCTGTTGGCAACGATTTATATCGCTAAAATTGTGACATGTATATTATTGATGAAAATTTGAATCATATCGGGAATTTTGCATTATTTTTATTTTCACGTTTTTATTTCTGAACTTGCGGCTTAGGTTTGGAGGATTCAGCTCTGGAATTGGATCCTGCATTCTGGGAAGGGGCCGAAGACACGGAGTGGTGTGCTGTTTACATCAACTTGGCCCGCAGGGAGGACCGAAAAGATCCTTGCACAGTATGAGGCTGTCCAAAACATGGGGGTTTCTCAAAATTGGGAATCTCAAAAATGGTTTAGTAATGTTTAGTACCAATTATTGCTATAAATCGTCAATGAATGTCAATGAAGGATGATTTGGAGGGCCCCCAAACACACTTTGTTTCTTACTGCTATGTGTGGTTAATGAACTGGATGATTGGGGGGTCCCCAAAACCACGCTCACATGTCCCCAGCTGCCATCTACTTGCACATTTTGTACCGTTTGGAAGGTTTGAAATTCAGATACCTTGGCTGGTCGCAACAAACTTCGGTCATGTCTAAGTCTTCTAAATCAGTTTTCGAATCATTTGTTTTCAAGACTCGAATGGTAGCATTGGGTTAAGCTTCTGGTCGTGTGACAGGTTGGGTCAAAATTATTTATGCTTCTCCCAATTCTGGTGACCTTTTCAACAGACTGCATTCTCTTGACGTTCGATTGTTTACTCCTCAGCGTTTACCCGTGTCCAGCATTGTTCTAAAACCGAGCGACGATGTTTGAAGATGCGCCCCAAGTGAGGAAGCCGTGAGTTTTGAGTGTGACAAGGCAACATTGATAAGCTATGGTGGACCATTCATTGGACTATTTGTTGCAGTATCTTTTCTTTGACCATACTGGACACCCAATGTATCATAGTTAGCTATCAGGTTTAGTTCAATGGTCTTTATTGAAAGCTCAGTGGGTTTGGGCTCAGGCACTCTCGGAACATGATTTAGAAGGATAGGCTGGAACTACATGGAATTAAAGTTGTAATAAGAAGAGCCTACGGTGCTCCATCCAAGCGGAGTTGAAGGATCTAAATTGAGCATTTCACGCCGATCGACTTCTCCGTGATTGTCCTGTGAATCGGTGTTGGCTATTCATGGCTATTCTTGATCTTAAGTCATTGCACGGTTTCACGTTGTGAGGTGTGAGTGGTTCTTCCAGGTGTTCTCCTTATTTTTTTTGCTTCATAACATCTAAAAAATCCCCGTAGAAAACAAGTGGTTGTTCCGATTTTTGCCATCAATCAACATTGCCCCCAGTAGCCAATGCATACCATTCTGAACGATTACCATTACCTAATTAACGATTCTAAATCAGTTTTTTTTTGGGGAGGGTTGCCCCTCACCTAAACGAATGTTAAGCATCAATGAACGACAATATGAACTAGTAACATTGAGATATGCCAACTGGTTCCAGCAATCTTCGCCTATGTTACCATATCTAGTTTTTTCGTATACTAGCCTAATCTAACCTATGCCAACAACCTATGCCAACTAGTTCTTTGATGCTGGTTGTCACCACTGGTTGTCACCACTTGCCTCAGCCCGCCCGAGGATCTGCTGCTTCAGCGCTTGGACTTCGCGAGTCGGGGCCTGGCGCAGCAGATCCGCCGCATCGATGCCGTGGACGGACAGCAGCTGACGCTGCGCAGCCCGGCGCTGGCGCAGATCGTCAGCGACGACGCCTTGGACCGGGCAAGGCACGTGGCACGTGGCCAGATCCACGGCTGGGTCCATGGGTCCACCTGTGGTCCACCTGTGGTCCACCTGTGGTGACCATGCTGGTGAATTGATGTGGTGATGTGGTGAGTTTTAGTGGTTGAGAGACGATGTTGACATGATGTTGACGCGTGAATGGCTAAGAATGATGGTTCAATTGCTGGAGCTGACGATTGAAGATGATTGAACTCAGTTCTTCACTCAGTGAACTTGTTGGGTCGTGGTAGTTGTGGTTAGTGCAGTGTGCTAAGCTGGTTGTTCTTCCCTAGCCAGGCATGCCAGGCGACGCGGAGCTTACACCATCGTCCACAGCGAGGGACGTTTACTGCATTTCGACAACCACCTCACCATGGGAGGCATCGCTTGTGCCATGTCTCATCGCTTAGCTTTGAAAGCAGTGGCGGAACATCCTACTGTCCGAAGCTTAGCGATGGCTTAGCGATTTGGACTTGGGATTCTGTCTGTTCAATGAACTTGGTGCAGATGTTGCTGACTGTCTCTGGTACTTGCTACAAGTGTTTGTCCAGGCAAAGTGGGGCCTGATCTTGGAAGATGACATCCTGGCGACGATTCCTGATGCAGAAAAGGTGGTGGCAAAGACCATCGCAGCTTTGCCTGATGACTGGCAGGCCTTGTTTCTGGGATATCACGATGACGATGGTCGGCCCCATCCTGCGATTGTGGGTGAATCGAAGCTGGAAGAGATTGAGGTCGGAGGGCTGGGAGGGCTGGGAGGGCTGGGTCGGTTGGAGGCCAAAGTGAGTTTTAGGAACAGCCTCGTTTTGACTGTAGCCTGTCTGTCAAACAGTTTCGCAAGTTCAAGAGATTTCGTGTACAGAGATGCTTCACTTCGTGCACCCAGAAAGCCCAAGGTCCCTGTGCGCCCCATGCGGCAACCGTGCTTTGGGCTCTTTGCCTGGGCGGTCCGAAAGGAAGCAGCACAAGAGCTACTCTCATGCGCATTTCCCGTTGGTGGACAGGCCTCACTTTTTCAATGGAATTTCCATGAATTTCCTTAGGTTTCTCTTGGTTTTCCATGGTCTTTCTATAGTTTCAATACTTTGTCATATTTTTTGATGTTCCAAAAAGGAGGGAAAGGGAACTGTTTCTCACTTTTTGTCATGCACCTAGTACGGGTACGATCCAAAACTGCAGTGGTCTCTGGGTACGTTCTTCCTCGCAGTCAGGTGGATCACGCCCTCTCATCTTGGCTCTGCCAGCGTGGCCGGTGCTTCCAAGTGGAGCCAGGTGTGCAGCTTTCAGTGAAGCATAGTGAAGCCTTTTAGGGGGTCAGGATGAACGAATACCAAGATGCTCTGCTGGGTTCAGTGGCATGCCCGACATCTTTGTATTGATTTGAAGTGATGTTGATGTTGGTGAACTGTTTGTTGCAGACTGTTGAACTGTTTGTTGAACTGTTCATGTATGAAATTTCAAGTTCCTTTCCCCACTCTCTTTCTCTCTCTCATGGCAGCTTGTAGCGTGCGCTCCTTGACATGGTGTAGGCAGCATGGTTTTCTTCAGTCCCAAGAGCGAAGAGGCAGAGGATTCGGACATCCAAACAATGGCCACTGTCCCTCAGTCCTGGTGGTGGCGGTTTATTGTCGCAATTCCAGGTGTTTGGGGAACTTTGTGAGTTTTTTTCCCTTGGCATGCGCCAACCTGATATTCCAATGATTGATTGTTGAGTTGCTTGGAATTCCAGTTACGAATGCGAGTTTTGGCGAGCCACTGAGAGATTTGCAAAACTGAAGTCACAAAGTCATCAAGCTCTGACATGTACGTCATGTGAATGTTGGCTCCGTGAGTTTCCATATCAATTCGATGTTGCCAACCCTGAGGTAGATGCCTTCATGGAGAAATTTCAATCATGGCAAGCCTACTACGTGCCTTGTCTCCAAGCTGCCACCAGCTCTGAAGGTGTGTGAAGTCTGGCCCACCTGGGTTGAGGGTTGGACAGGATCATGCGCTTGTGTCATGAGAGCCTGAGGTTTTTTGTGGTATGGGACAGTTTGGAAGTGCACATGCCACACATTTTCCGAAGGCACAAGTCCAAGAGCGACATGCCGGGCTGTTGGAAGCTACCAAAGCGGTATCATGGCGACATGACTTTCTTAGATTCCGCAGGTTGGTTTGCTTTTGCTTGATGTCTCAGGAGCACGTTTGGGGTATGGACTCCATCATGGATGGCTACCTCTTAGGTGATGCTGAGGAATACGAGGCCATTTTGGTGGGAATCCTGGGAAACAGCCCCAATCACCTCTGCCATGTTCATTTATCATTCTTGGGCACGGAACTATTTGGGTCCAGTGCGGGTGGAATGTTAGTGTTCACAGCAATGCGAATTAATGTAATACAACTGATGTGATGGATGGGCTCGGGTTGCTTTGAACGCAGTCCAAAGAAGCTGTGCTCGCAGGGCTTGCGTTTCGTGCATTGGGCTAGATCCGCTCTGAGGGAGACCTACTAGCATCCTAGTAGTCCAGAATTAGGTTATCAGCCGTATCCAGGGATCGACCCAAACAATGTCGAGCAGTGGCGACGCCCTTCGGCAGTCGCATAGGCCACCACTTCTTCTGCTAGCCGCTAGCCTGAAGCAAATCAGCAGGTTCCAGACTCCACATCGCGGCTTTTTTGGTGCCATGACAGAGTAACGCGTTCCGCTTGGCACACTCCGGAGCAAGTAGAATTGTGTCCAACCTGTGCTTGAACAGCTGTTGGCTGTTGCTCTATTTCTAGTACTACTACCGCTGCTGCTACCGCAGCTGCTACTACTTTGGTTATTGGATCTACCACTCTACCACTGTATTCATTATCTTGTTACTGTCGCCATTACGACTGTTCCACTACTAGCACTATTTCTATTACTACTTTACTACTGCTACCGCAATTATCTATTGCTGTTACTGCTGAATATTATGGGTATTTTGGTATTGCTACAGTCGAGACTCTGACCTTTTCAAGATTCTCACTGCCGCTGCTATCGTTATCAGTAAATGCAATTAACTATTGTTAATTACATATATCATATATCTTAGTATCTTATATTATTGTTGTACTATTGTGATACAAGTTAACAATTACCGGTTGTTTTTAAGTTTTTATGGCTACTGCTATTGTTGCTGTTGTTCTTTTTCCCCTGTTAATGCCATTGCAATTACTATTCGTACGCCTCTTCTAGGATCACTACTTCTGTGGTTGCTGCTGCTGCTACTGCTGCTAGTAAAGCCGCCCAAGTGACCCGAAACGCAAGATGGCATCGTTCTGTCAACCTCTTCAGTATGTGTTTTTATTGTGTTGACGTGGGAATGTGCCTGAGACAAACGGCGGCCAACATCGACCAGCTCACCCTGTGAAGTTTCAGCAATTTTTGCGGGTATAGTTGGAAGAGCTAATCAAGTGGTTAATTATCAATCTTTATTTATCACATTTAGCAAACAGTAGCATGCGTCCACGATCAGTGTGTGGCAGGGAATCTTAACGCGTAAAACATGATTGGCCGTGGATAAATTGGCACTTTGTGAGTCAGTGAGCTGCGATTGTGGAGTGGAATATAACGTGGTGTGCCACGGCGTGCTGCTGGAAATCATTTGATCAGAAACTTCAGGTAGGCCTCGGCAAGAATTGTTACACAACTGACCATCGTAACAATTCTGATGAGAGATGATGAGAGAAACTTCGACACCATAGACACATGTGGATACGAGGCTATACTAGGCTGTGCTGTGGCTCGTCACTTGGACACGTGACGGCGGTAGGAGCTGGAGGAGGACTTGTTCACGCAGCTTGGCTGGACTAAATTGGGATACAACTCCCTGACACCATGGCGAGGTCCACCATGAGTGCTTTGTCCATCTTTGTTCTCTCCCTTTGGTCAGTTTGGGACAGCGTGTTGGCGTGCCGGTGTTTGGACCACGTTATATGTAGAGGAGAATGATGGTTCATCTCCCACGCAAAAATTGGATGCTCATGGCTACGAACCAGTAATCGGCTGTCTTGACCAGCTCAGCATGAGTGACCGTGACCACCATTTGTTGTCCCTGTACGCCTTGTCAACCATTCAAATGATTCCGGTTGAGCATTCTTTGGAACTTTCCTACTAGGAACACCTAGGTACCAGAAACTTTCCTAATCGGATCACCTAGGACCCCACCTACCTGCGAATGGTTGGTCTCATGAGAACCGTTGCCATCAGGCCCTTCTCGCCTCCCAGTTCTGCGCCTCCGTGCGACGCGTGTCTGGGCGGATACCGATGTGGTGATCATGCTGCGGCATTTGGGCACTTCAACGGTGATGTTTGGTGATGGTTGGTGATGGTTGGTGATGGTTAAGGGGCGGTTGGGACTTCATGCAACGGTTATGACAGCGATCGCCAGCAACACGAGTGGCATCCTCGTGCCCCAACTTGTGATTTCACCTGGGGGAGAGCTGAGGCCTGCGCCTGAATGCCCCCCTGGCGATCTGTAAAAAGCGAGCGCTGCGTTTGGGACAGGGAAGAGTACCGCATGGGATGACTCGCTGCATGTTATCAAAATGGGGGGGTCAAAATGAAAGGCTTAATTATGTAGGATCTTGGTTGATAGCTAGGATCTTGGTTAATAGCTAGGATCTTGGTTGATAGCTCATTGATAATGCTTAGTGATGAACAATCACCAGCTCATAATGGGCTGGTCCAGATCGTGGTACCCACAAGGTTCACTTTTGCCCTCCGCATGAGAAATCAGGATTTTCGTTCTCAAGCAGTGGATGGTTGGGACTGCCAATGGCCCAATTGAAAGCAGCCACAACATGCATAAGAAGCAGCAAGTAAAGCAAAGACAATCCATGCTGTGGAGTCCTGCCACCCATATTAGTCACATAGGCTTCCTGTCCCTTCACACTTTAAGCAGAGCCAGCGGCTCCACTTTGGACGCTGGAACTGGTTCCATTCCACGTTCAACGGCAGTCCAAGAGCTGTCGCCGAAGGTCCAAGAACTGCAACAAAGCTTGAAAACCACGTGGCCTGGCTGCAGATGCTGCAGGGTCTCAGCTTGTGGAAAGCCTTTGTGGCGATGCCATAGCCACAAGCCCAAAAACCAAATGAAAGAAGCATGGCTTGGGAGGTTGAAGAATGGTAGGAGATTGGGATATTTTCAATTGTTTCACTGATTTTTCAAAATTTTCTTATGTTTTCTTATGTTTGGATCAAGATTATCTATGTTTTCTTATGTTTTCTTATGTTTTCTTATGTTTTCTTTCCATTTTTCCTTTCCTTTGCATTTTCTTCGGAGACCTGGGGCTGCGAGGCAGAAGTCCTTCGCAGCAGTCGAGGATTGCACGGGGTGGATGGTAGCAATACAGTGATGGATCGATTGTCAGGTCATTGCTACAGGACATGCTTATTGCATCTTATTGCATCTTATTGCATCTCATTGCTTATCTCATCACTATGTACCTACATTGACATGTGTGAATGATTGGGTCGAGAGATAAGGCGTCTACCTTCGCGATTGACAAAGTTCAATCATCAATGGAGCATACCGACCAACAAAGCACGCAACGCGCAAACCAGATTTCAGGTGCATGCATGGCCCCGTGTAGCCAGCCTGAGAACGCCAGCGGCAGAGAAAGCCACCCAAAAGTCTATATTTACACTCTGACCAGTTCGAGTTTTTCCCATCTCAGTGTAGGTAAGTACAGCCGTTCTTCTTTGAGGATAGAATAGTACAGCCGTTTGATTGAGGGAAGTCAATTTTTTGGGGATCCAGGGTGGGATTAGCGGATCATGGGGTTCAGATTTCTGAAGTCTTTTACTTGGGGGGAGGGCCGGTCAAGATAGACCTTTGGTCGGGCAAATGGATGCAAATGGTGGAAAGTCACCCTTGTGGGGGGCCCAGCCAATATTGGGCCCACATTAGCTCTATTGAGCATAGCTTATATTTGTTTCGAATGTTCGGCCAATGTCCAGATACACTTGCACCATCTTGCAGCTCATTTTTGGGGCCAGACCGAGTCATATCCAACCCCGTATTTGCATGCGAAGGGCTCTCGGATATGGAGAAGCTAATGATTTCGTGCCTTGCCTCAGGGCCTGCAGCAGGAAGCGCGGTCCCCAGCTTCACATGGATAGTATTGGGGAAGGCACCTCCGTATCCCACATCAAAGCCGAGCTCCCGCAGTCTTTCGGAGCTACAACTTTGGGCGCGTGTACCGGGTGCATGCAGAAACTTGGAAAACATTGGATCAACTTGGGTCAAACCAATCATTATGACGTTATGTCCATGCGTTGAAGGAGGATCCTCACTTTCCAAATTCTCGTTTGCTCCGTGGCCCCATATGACACCTGGTGACCCCATGTGAGCCCACGTGACCCTTGCTAACGAGGTATCATTGATGACCAAAGAGAATGCATGGGAGCTGAGTGAGTTGCAGGTCTTCAACAGTGCCAGGTTCCACCAGGTTCCACCAGGTTCCACCAATGAAAACGGTCTTACAGAAGATTGCAGAAGGTGTCACTGTGTGGCATGGATGTCACTAGGTTCCCCCGTACTAAGCGAGCAAGAGTGAATCACGAAGATTTTACATATGCTCTGCCATTTGCAATTCTGGATTGTTGTTGGCGACTATCCTCTCATGGCCTTCGCCATTATTGCAGCACCATTCCAAGCGAGCTACTCTGAATTATGCCAACACGTATTGAAAACCCATCACAAAGAATGAAAGGCTGCAGCCCCTCTGACTGCAGAACTACCTTCCACTGACTCAATCTACCGCACACCAATGGTTTCCACAGCAGCGGTAGTAGCACTGAGGCCGAGCCCATAAGCCCCAAATCCTCGGATTCTACGGCCGGAGCCCCTGTGTTCCCTCTGTGCCAAGTTTCATAATATGGGTATGTTATGGTATGTTATGGTATGTTATGGTATGTTATGTTTCAATGAAATGGAACGAATAATTCACACACACATACATCATGAATAAAGTAAAGGTATTGATCATATCTTTATCCATGTTAAAAACAATCCAGACATGTTGAGAGTGTGCCATGTTTCAAGCTTCGCCACGAGTTGAAGTTCTTTGATCCTCTGATTCTGTGATGCCAGGGCTCAAGAAGAGGAGTGATGTTCCGAAATCGAGAGAGCGCAGCAGCCTTAGAGGGGCCACTGCCACTGCCTTCACTGCGCAGAAAAGTCATGATGACTTTCTTTATTAACTTCTTAACATTTCTTAGCATCCTTTTTGTTTTCTTCTGGTATCTTCTTTGCCGGAATGATGAGTCAGAGTTTCTGCAGAAATCCTTATTCTTTTAAATACTTTTTATCATTCTGCCCATTTCTGCCCTCAGATCGTGGAAATCGATGGACGACTTGCGAATGGGAACAGCTTCGGTGTGCGGCTCAGGGGTGGCATATCCCTGGTGGCATCAGGATTCAACAGCCGAGCATACGGCAGACTGGGGCATACCTGGGGGCATACCGGCTCTGTAGCTGTGTCCCACAGGTGAAGAGCCCGCTGCTTCTCGCATCTTGACGGCAGTGGGACTACGAAACATCCCCTGGGCCATGTCCCCGCGCCTGGCAGGAAAAGTCAAATCTCGAAAACCCACGGGGTTTGTGGCGCCGCAGAAGGCGGGAGTGGAGGCCTCAGAGCCGTGCCCGGAAAAGGAGAGATTTTTGGTTGAGAAAAGGTTGAAAGAGATCTTGAAGGGTGTTGGCATAAGCAAAGATGTATTGGTTACGAGTGATTACAGGAAATCATAAACAACAAAGGAGATCCCTCTCAAAGGTTTGCATGGAAGCTTGCACATTTTGAGCGACGAAGCTATGTGCTGGAAACGAAGCTTGGAAGACTTTCCAGTTCACACTCTGATGTGTCTCTCACAGCATGAATGAGCGATCCGATTCCGTGTGATAGTCCCAGTTGCTCAGGTGGGGTTCGAAAATAATGATGATGATGTGGAGGAGGTGGAGGTGGACAAGACTCCAAAACGAAAAGTTCATGGGAGAACTCCCACGGCATTCGTGAAAAAGGCGCCCAATCCCGACGTGTGGACCCCCAGTGGCTGCGTTTAGAAACAATGCCGCGCCAAACGAACTGGCGACAGAAATATCTCACCACTTCAAACATGGGTGGATGTGACTATATTTGGCAGTGCCACTTCCTGAGGTGGGGTTCGATGATGGCGACGATGATGTGGAGGAGGTAGAGGTCGACAAGACTCCGAATCGAAAGGTACACGGGAGAACGCCCACAGCATTTGTGAAAAAGGCCCCCAATCCTGATGTCGGGACCCCCAGTGCAGTATGCTGCAGTTGGACTCCAAAATATCCAACCATTTTTGGGCTGCGTTTAGAACCATACTGCGCCAATAGAATCGTGCAGGTTTCCAGCGGGCAGCAGGAAGGTGACTGAAAGTACCATGCTTGCAAACGAACTGGCCACAGAAATATCTCACCACTTCAAACATGGGTGGATGTGACTATATTTGGCAGTGCCACTTCCTGAGGTGGGGTTCGATGATGGCGGCGAGTATGGTGAGGAGGTAGAGGTCGACAAGACTCCGAATCGAAAGGTACACGGGAGAACGCCCACAGCATTTGTGAAAAAGGCCCCCAATCCAGATGTCGGGACCCCCAGTGCAGTATGCTGCAGTTGGACTCCAAGATATCCAACCATTTTTGTTCTGCGTTTAGAACCATACTGCGCCAATAGAATCGTGCAGGTTTCCAGCGGGCAGCAGGAAAGTGACTGAAAGTACCATGCTTGCAAACGAACTGGCCACAGAAATATCTCACCACTTCAAACATGGGTGGATGTGATTATATTTGGCAGTGCCACTTCCTGAGGTGGGGTTCGATGATGGCGACGATGATGTGGAGGAGGTAGAGGTTGACCAGACTCCGAATCGAAAGGTACACGGGAGAAAGGCCACAGCATTTGTGAAAAAGGCCCCCAATCCTGATGCGGGGAGGCCCAGTGGGTGCAGTGGCCGTTGGATCTACTGTATTGGCTTTGATAGCTCAGTGACTTGTGAGCTGGAAGCTGTATTTGCATTCAGGCAGCTTATTTCAGATGTTGACCGATGTTGGCAGGATGGTTTGAACAATGGCATTTAGTTGTCCATCCGCGCTCAGGTCAGCTTCAATGATGATGCAGACCAGGTGGAAGTGGAAGAAGAAGGACCGGTGACGAATTCTACAGGATTTCGCCGTGACTTCACGTGCTGAAGTAAAAGGCCACCGGGCCATTGTGTGATCTCTGCGGCTTTCAGGAGAGGTGCCCTTCCGCTCGGCACATGGCCGAAAGGCAACCGCTTTCGTACCCAAGAGTGCCGGCGTTGGAGTGGTGAGCTCAGAAAATTCTGGAGCAAACAGAAATGGCTTTCCCAAGCAGAAGGTTTTCCAAAGAGTTGGTAAAGTAATTGGTTTGGTTGCTTTTTCAATAGTTTCGTTTTACATTGTTTGGCCTTTACCGCATCGCATACCCCCCTCATGACATTGTTTTAGACCCTGCAGCCAACTCCGGTAGTCCATCCAATGGTCAGTGAATAACATAGTTAGGTGCAGGAATCAAAATGGGAACTCATCCGGTCTGCGTTTGGGTTCGGAGTAACGGAGTAACACTTATCAGATTGCTGGTGTCTTATGTAGGGGTCGTAATTTGAATAGAGTCACTGTGTTCTCCATGATTTTGCCGATCCAAATGGCACTCTATTTGGATTCAGTGCCTTCGATCTGTTGCATTCAATGTGGTGGAAGAAACCCAAGAATTCTCCATATTATTTCAAACCTCAACAACAATCCTCAAGAATCTCTGAGTAGTGAGATGTCAATGATCCTTTTTGTTCTCCTCATTTAAAATTGTTTTGTTTGTTTTCTGTGTTTCGTTTGTTCGTTCGTTCGTTTGTTCGTTCGTTTGTTCGTTTGTTCGTTTGTTTGTTCGTTCGTTTGTTTGCTTGTTTGTTCGTTTGTTCGTTTGTTCGTTTGTTTGTTCGTTCGTTTGTTTGTTTGCTTGTTTGTTCGTTTGTTCGTTTGTTCGTTCGTTCGTTCGTTTGCTTGTTTGTTTGTTTGTTTGTTTGTTTGTTTGTTTGTTTGCATGTCTCAGTGGTTGTGTGTGCTCTTGGGGCATTCTTAGATCTCATTCGCTATCTCGTTCGCATTTGGTCCGAATCCCGTTCACTTGCGGCTTGGACTGCCAACCAACGAAAAAATGTGGCGAAGCGGAGGTTTCACAAGTGAGAGAGACAAATGAAACAAGATTAGTGAACCTTGCGTTCACATTTCTGGAAAGGTGCCGGAAGCAACCAAAAACGTACTATGCTTTTGCTGATGTTTTGGCAATGGTCGGACTTGCCTTTACACTGGGGTAAAAACGTCCAGCTAGATTTGAAGTTTGGAATCACCACTGTTCCGCTGTGTTTGGGAAAAATTGCAGGGACTTGTGGAGGTCTGAGGTTGGGCGAGTTGCGGAGTGGGCTGCCGTGGCTGGAGGGACTTCTTGGGTCCCCTGCGCAGCTTGCACCTGTTATGTCCTCACTGGGATTGGAAACAGGTAGATCTGAACGAATGACCACAGTTTTGGACGCTGCTGCAAGTGCTATTGGAAACTGGTTTTCTGGAATGTGCACGGACCGACTGCGCACGTGTCGAGGTTACTAGGATGAACTGTTTGGACGGACTTGATGAAATTTTTGGGTCTGAAAATGCCATGACAATATTCAATGCAATTCATTCTCTTCCATCCAGGTACGGCGTGCAGCAAAAAATGTTTTGGAAGCACGTTGGTACTGGTACTGTGATGTCAAGTGTAGACAGGGCAATCTTGCGTGAGAGACTGGTTAGCCTCCAAGTTTTTGATCGATGGGGAAACCCGAAGGTTGCGGAAAGAAATTGAAAAACAAACAAAGAACAACAACAAACAAAACATGAAACATACTGCATGGATTGGATCATTTCAAACAGTGATAGTGATGATGATGATGATGATGACGTCAAAATTTTGTTTCACCTGCACTTGGCCGAAGCGAGGGTGCCTTGAATTCATGATACCCACAGTTCGCCCCTTTTCATGTAAATTGTATTGTTTGTGCTCATCCCTACTCCTTGATGAGGTTTCCCATCGCGTTTTTTTGTGCTTGTTTCACCTTGAAAACAGTTTTTTGGGAGATGTGCCCCAGCACTTGCGACGCGAGTGCACAGGGCACGGACAGAACAGAACAGAGCTTTCAGAACCCAATCCTTCTTGCATACAATTTCCATTTTGCAAGCCTACTCTTGACAATTCATAAGTTTGGAGGGAGTCTGCTGTGTTGGTTGAAGTATGATTTCAGTGGTCATGAGCTACCAAGCCCGGAGAGAAGAAGAAGAGCGTGGAAGCATGGCATTTTTATCGGAACCAAGGTCAGCTTCAATGATGATGAAGACGAAGTGGAAGTGGAAGAAGAAGGACCGGTTTCGAATTCCACCGGATTTCGCAGTGACTTCACTTGCTGAAGTAAAAGGCCACGGGGCCATTGTGTGATCTACCTGGAACTCAGGAGACGTGCCCTTCCGCTCGGCACATGGCCGAAAGGCAACCGCTTTCGTACCCAAGAGTGCCGGAGTTGGAGTGGTGTCCTCGAGAATGCGTTTCAAAGTGAAGTCAGTCCAAAGCACGCCTGCTGGTTCATCACCTTACTAGACCTGCAACCTGCACCCTTGTCCTTGCATAACCTCCACGCCTGACCATATTCCTCCTCCAACCAACCTGTTAGGACATTGCTCATCAGCATTGAAAAGTTCAGATGAAGATGTGATGAAAGATGGTTTGAACCTGCTTTTACCAGATTCCATGTTCACTCGCATTAAGGCCCCAAGGATAACGTTGGCTTTCGGAACCAAGGTCAGCTTCAATAATGATGCAGACGAGGTGGAAGTGGAAGAAGAAGGACTTGTGCCAACTGCGCAAAGATTTTGCTGTGCCAAATGGTGACAAGAAGGGGAAACATGTGGACGCAGTGCGGGTACGTGGTGTTCCTATCCTCGATAGCAGCCACATGCAGCCACTCTGAGAAACGCACTGGCATTTTTCTCTTAGATTATCCGCTACCACCATCAGTCATGTGTCGAGGCATAGCCTTTGGGTTTTTTGCTTGATCATGTTTGATCGATATATCTGGCACTGAGGAGACGTGCCTTTCCGCACTGCACATGGGCGGAAGGCAACCGCTTTTGTACCCAAGAGTCGTGGAGTTGGAGTGGTGCCCTCAGAAATTCTGGATCATGACGAAAAACAAGTTGGATTTTTCGACTGAAATTTGGCTAAACATGGTGATGCATGATAGTCCCTGGTGCCTCCATCGTAAACAGGCCAGGGATGGTTCGCGCATCTAGTTCGGGCATCTACTTCGAGGGGCGGCTTTTGTCGGGCAGAGGGACGACGATTTGCCCACATTTTACAGCTCCGCTGCTCTGGTCCTGCACAAACATCAGACATGGTTTCATAATCCTCATCTGATCCTCATCACTGTCACATCATCGTCATATCATTGTCATAGAGTCATAGAGTCATAGAGTCAGCGCTTCGCTGAAGCGGTTGTCAAACCAAGCCCGGAGAGAAGAGAAGAAGAGCCATATCATTTGCCATATCATTGTCATATCATTGTGATATCATTGTTATATCATTGTCATATTTTTCTTTTGAGTATCGCCGTCAAAATCATTTTGTGTCATCACCCTCAACCATTTTAAAGTAGCTATCATCATTTGTCATCGCCATCATCCATCATGCAATTGTCGCCATCCGTCACGATCCGCAAGCATCACATTTGTTTCAAAGATTTTCAAAGTCATCATTGTAAATCATCATCATTGCTCATCGTCATCATCATCCCACATCATGCCCCATCATCATTCATGACCATTGGCCACCTCCACTAGCCACACACGCACATGCCATCATGAATCCTCTCCTCCGGTGTCTTTGATGAGTAAAAGTAGTTTTCGTCCACTGCCCTTGCCTCTTGGTTGTGCCGCTCGTGCCATTGTCTTTGCAAAACCTCCTCTCCTGCCCACATTCCTCCTCCAACCAATCTGTTAGGACATTGCTCATCAGCATTGAAAAGCTCAGATGAAGATGTGATGAAAGATGTTTTGAACCTGCTTTTACCAGGTTACATGTTCACTCGCATTGAGGCCCTAAGGATAACGTTGGCTTTCGGAACCAAGGTCAGCTTCAATAATGATGCAGACGAGGTGGAAGTGGAAGAAGAAGGACTTGTGCCAACTGCGCAAAGATTTTGCTGTGCCAAATGGTGACAAGAAGGGGAAACATGTGGACGCAGTGTGGGTACGTGGTGTTCCAATCCTCGATAGCAGAACTCCAGACAACTCACTTGCATCTTTCCCCAGCTTTGTTTTCTTCTGGGTCTTCAGCGCAGATTAGCTCCGTTGGTGATCAGTTTTCGGAGAAGGTTCGATGTGGTTTGAAGTTTTCTGGTAGCATAATCCCAGAGTAGCATCCAGCTTGGGTTCCGCAAGGCTCCGGTCCAGAAGCCATAAATAGGCTGTGGGGTTGTGGAGGTTTGGGAGCAGCATCTAAGTCGGGTTCCGCATGGCTTCTGGTGTAGCATCCGAACTAGGTTCCTCAAGGTCGCTGCTCAAGGTCGCTGCTCAAGGTCGCTGCTCAAGGTCGCTGCTCAAGGTCGCTTTGCAGAAAGCAGGTTTGGTTCCGGAAGGTTCCAGACCCCAGAGCTCCGGTACAGCAATATAGGGGTTCTGGCAGGCTCTGGTGCAGAAGCCAGGTCGGGCTCCAGGTTGGGTTCTGCACGGCTCCAGTGATGCTCAGCCACCATGTGGGATCACTTGGTTGTCAAAAGTCACGGTGATCAATGGTGGTCGGAGCAATGATACATTAGATAAGGCACGAAAGGCGTTCCAGACACTTCACAACAACACTTTTGTGCCTAGAAATGTCTACATAGAAATTCTTCAAGTTGGTAAAGAGTTCAGTCTCCAAACTATTAAACTAAACTCTTTGTTTTTGGACACTCCAACTTGCTATGGGGTCTTTCTCCCCGTGCAAGCTCCCTTGCAGCATTGCAGCATCCCTGTGGGGTTCCGGAAGGTTCTGGTGCAGCATCCAGGGTGGGAAAACTTGCTGCAACTTTCATGCATGTGGGGATAGCGTACTGCCACCAGTCATGTGTCCCAGGAATAGCCACTGGATCTTTGTGTCTGATGTATCTGGCACTCAGGAGAGCTGCCCTTCCGCACTGCGCACGGGCGAAAGGCAACCGCTTTTGTACCCAAGAGTGCCGCAGTTGACGTGGTGCCCTCGAGAATGCAGGGTTTTCTCATGAAGTCATGTGAGGTCGTTCCTGAACTTGGTGTCTTTGGTTTTTGAGTCACGACTTTGGTCGGTGGCATTGGCACCTCGAAACAGCAGTTGTGGGGGATCCAACTTGAAATACGTGTCTTCAATTTCAGAACTAAAAGACCCTCGAAGGATCCTACGGTCCTACAGGCATCAATGGCTTTCGGAGATCATTTTGGCTTCAAATCTTTCCACCCAGGGACCGGGTTCCTTTCCACCGCAGCCATTTTCCTTCCATGAGGTCGAACAAGATGAACCTGAGGCACACAGGGAACATGACGATCGAAAAAGGGACAATTTACATCACTGATCATCACTGTATATTATGTATATTGATCATGGCGATCATTTTGCAAAAAAAACCAGCAGCCATCTTGCAATGCAACGGATCCAAGATGTGCACAATGAATTCAATGCTTTGAAGATCCAAGAGTGGAGAGTTCTTAAGATCCCACCAGACTTGCCAGTGGAGCATGACAGGCTAGAGCTGCAATACCAAAGTTGCCTCTGGGTGTTTGAATCTCAGATCAGGGTACGGTACTTGCAAGGCACCAAGAAGCATTCGCTTCAGTTTTCATTGCACGCGTAAAAAAGATGTGTAGTGACATGTAACTTTTGCATTTGTCTCGGTATAATTTGCCGTGTCCCTGTGCATTTGCACAGATAGATCTCAAATTGTTTTGAACCACCCCGAGGGCCCTTGAGTCAATGTGGCCGAATGGTCACACATGAAAATTTGCACGACCCCTTATTCTCGAATGGTCACACATGAAAATTTGCACGACCCCTTATTCTCTAAAGAGGACCATTGAAAGTGTTGATGAGACTTCCCTGAGTCTACCTAGGCCTTCCAGTGCTTGTGATGATTTCCTGAACTGTGCAACCTCCAAAAAGTTCAACACACCTGCAAAATGGGTTCGAGCAAATTTGGGTTGCACCAGTCATCATGCAGTCCCATATCCCGTATTCTGAAGGTAGTAATACATTTGGAACCTTTATTTGCGAATAAAAATGTAAAAATGAAAAATAAACAAATAGGTAGATAAATAAATAGGCATAGGAATTAATAAATCACAAAGAAAAAACCCACACTCCCAAATATACAACAAAAACATATCTAGTCTATATACACAAGTTTTTTCGATCTTCAGGAGCAAGACGGTTCTTCATCACCTTCCAAGCGTGGAGTCGGGAAGCCTAGCACAAGGTGGTCAAAAGAGAGGCGACAAAAGTTGTGTGTGGACGCCATGGCACAACCCATCAAAGACGCTAGCGTTTGTATTTACATACATATGTAGTATATGTGTAGGCCCTTTGTATGATTCTGGGACACGCTTGCAAGACCCAGTCTTCACACGATAGCTTTGGAATTTGGAGCATTGATGTTCCAAGTGGAACTCAAAAAGGTCATTCCTGCACGCCTGACGCCACAGCGGTTGGCGACTGTAAGCGAAAAGGAGAGTTGAAGGGAGAGAAGAGAGAACAGAAAAGAGGAGAGAAGAGAGGAGGAACAGTAGACAATAGGCCCAATAGGCCAGAAGACTGAAAAGGAGAGAAAGGAGAGTTGAAGAGAGGAGAGAAGATAGAAGAGAAGAGAGAAGAGAAGAGAGAAGAGAGAAGAGAGGAGACGAGAGAAGAAAGGAGAGAAGAGATGAGAAGGAACACTAGACAATAGGCCCAATAGGTGAGAAGACCGAAATGGAGAGAAGGAGAGTTGAACAGAGGAAAGAAGAGAGGAGAGAAGATAGGAGAGAAGAGAGGAGAGACCGCTGTTCCTGCTGAAACTTCCAACTTGCTCTTGTAATTGTTCAACATATCCCAAGAACATAGCCACCTTACCTTGTGGCCTTGTTGGGCCTGATTGGAAGCTTTGAAAGCATGTTTGGCTTCACAGCTGCTTGGGCCCCTTGAGGTTCAAATCCAAACAAGAAAACGCAACTCAATACAACCCGAAAAACATGCTGATGAAAATTGCGCTGGAAGGAAACTCTGTCCATAAAGAGAAGGCCTTGGACCGTGCCACTAATAAACTGAAGGTTTAGAGATAGTGAGTCTCAGACATGTTCACTGGGGCCAGTGCCAGCATCCCAAGTTAAAAGCTAAATCGAATTGGGAGCAAGATGATGAGGAACCAGCGTTGGACAGAGTAGCGTCAGAGAGGTTTTTGCCCTGCTTGGTCACACTGTTCGAGCGTGTTTGTGTCAATCGCTTGGTGAAAATGTCATTTCTTCACAAAGAGCAACGCCATTCTTGCATGTTCTAACGAGTTGCGCGCAGAGTTAGTGAGGTTTCTCGGTGTTTCTGGATTCTTTGGGCAGTAGGTGAGCATGAACGAATAAAATAAGAACACATGAAAAGATGATGAAAAAGGCATGAAGGCGATGGATATTGCGGGATATTGTATGAGGGTTCATACTTGGCTTTGGACTGCGCAGGGCTCAAAATGGTCAAAAAATAAGCAGCCACAAGCAGCCATAAGCAGCCATAAGCAGCCATAAGCAACCCAGGATTTCTCCGGTGTTGGTTGGGACACTTGTTACGTGGTCCTTTGGTTCGATGTATCACTTGCTGCTGTGACTCTATGATCTCCATGGCAGGTTCGATTCCGTGGCAATGACAGTGTGAATGAGATGCACGAGCATGGCGAGGCGTTTCGGAAACTGGGAGGAGTTGCTGAGCTCAAACGAATCCGAAGAATCACCTGTCTTATCATTATTTTGTTCCTTATCGGTTTTGTTCATTGAAAATCACAGCGTGCAAAGAAGTTTGAATACAGCACCTCCTTCATGAGGTATTTAACCACCTTTGGTTTGAATCCCAATTCACCAACGGACACAGTAAGATCAATAGTTCACACAGCTCACATGTGTAAAATCGAAGTTGTGCCTCTTTTGTTTCTTGTGGAACTAATGCCAGCCCTATGTACCTCTCCAAGCCTTTCGAAATGAGGAGAGATAACGACCGTCGCGCCAAGGGACCTGGCCATACGCAAGTGCGGAAGCGTGTGCCCACGAAGTTTGTGCAGGAAGTGAAGGTGGGAGAAAAGGGAGGAAGTCAAAATAACTCAAACTTGCAGGCCTCGGACTCGTTTGGAATCCGTAGATCTTGGTAAGTCATGGACCTCCACATGCATGAATAGTGAACTTGCATGCGACAGCATGTGTAAGATCTGAACGATCCTTTCTTATTGTTGTAAATGACCCAGATGATATCCCTTTGCAGGCGGACAAGTTTGTTTGGCATCATCACAGCTGCTTGTTGCAACCCATTTTTGAGATAGATAGAGCCTGCAGCATTGAAAAGCATGGTGCAACAACAACAACAACAACAGCAGCAACAACAACAACAACAACAACGACGACCATGACAACGACCATGACAACGATCATCATCATCATCATCATCATCATCATCATCATCATCATCATTCGATAAGACAGATCCAGATACATCACGATACATCGAGGGCATGGTATAAGCATCCTTTTACCAAGGAATGTCAAGGCCGTGTTGGGTCGTTGAATGGTCGTTGAGCACTGTCACCGGAGGTGCAGGAGGAGGAGGAGGAAGACGGTCACGCCCACGTCAGTTTCGCTGATGAAGTCTCTGAGTCGGGATCTTGGGGGCCTCAGATGGGCATGGCATGGGCGCGGGCCCAAAGAGGTAGGTGAACATTGGAACAAAAGGTATCTAATTGGGTCATTTATGATCATTTATGGGATATTCGTCAGGGGTACAGGATATTGATCCACAGGCATAGCACCCTGATTGATGGATCAACCATGCTGCTAAGCCTATAGACTGTTGCAGGCACAGCTTGATGGTTCACCTTTCAATCCAAACTGGCTGAACCGGGAAAGGATGGACATGCCGCGCTTTTCACAGATGAGTCAAAGAACCTGCCATGCATTATCATTCAGGAATTTGGCTGCCAATGTTGAGCTATCCGACTGATTTTGCATCGGTTGTGCATGGGTCCATGCATGCATGCTGCATGCACAGACAGACAGACAGACAGACAGACAGACAGACAGACAGACAGACAGACAGACAGACACACAGACAGACACACAGACAGACACACAGACAGACAGACACACAGAACAGACACACAGACACACAGACACACAGACACACAGACACACAGACACACAGACACACAGACACACAGACACACAGACACACAGACACACAGACACACAGACACACAGACACACAGACACACAGACACACAGACACACAGACACACAGACACACAGACACACAGACACACAGACACACAGACACACAGACACACAGACACACAGACACACAGACACACAGACACACAGACACACAGACACACAGACACACAGACACACAGACACACAGACACACAGACACACAGACACACAGACACACAGACACACAGACACACAGACACACAGACACACAGACACACAGACACACAGACACACAGACACACAGACACACAGACACACAGACACACAGACACACAGACACACAGACACACAGACACACAGACACACAGACACACAGACACACAGACACACAGACACACAGACACACAGACACACAGACACACAGACACACAGACACACAGACACACAGACACACAGACACACAGACACACAGACACACAGACACACAGACACACAGACACACAGACACACAGACACACAGACACACAGACACACAGACACACAGACACACAGACACACAGACACACAGACACACAGACACACAGACACACAGACACACAGACACACAGACACACAGACACACAGACACACAGACACACAGACACACAGACACACAGACACACAGACACACAGACACACAGACACACAGACACACAGACACACAGACACACAGACACACAGACACACAGACACACAGACACACAGACACACAGACACACAGACACACAGACACACAGACACACAGACACACAGACACACAGACACACAGACACACAGACACACAGACACACAGACACACAGACACACAGACACACAGACACACAGACACACAGACACACAGACACACAGACACACAGACACACAGACACACAGACACACAGACACACAGACACACAGACACACAGACACACAGACACACAGACACACAGACACACAGACACACAGACACACAGACACACAGACACACAGACACACAGACACACAGACACACAGACACACAGACACACAGACACACAGACACACAGACACACAGACACACAGACACACAGACACACAGACACACAGACACACAGACACACAGACACACAGACACACAGACACACAGACACACAGACACACAGACACACAGACACACAGACACACAGACACACAGACACACAGACACACAGACACACAGACACACAGACACACAGACACACAGACACACAGACACACAGACACACAGACACACAGACACACAGACACACAGACACACAGACACACAGACACACAGACACACAGACACACAGACACACAGACACACAGACACACAGACACACAGACACACAGACACACAGACACACAGACACACAGACACACAGACACACAGACACACAGACACACAGACACACAGACACACAGACACACAGACACACAGACACACAGACACACAGACACACAGACACACAGACACACAGACACACAGACACACAGACACACAGACACACAGACACACAGACACACAGACACACAGACACACAGACACACAGACACACAGACACACAGACACACAGACACACAGACACACAGACACACAGACACACAGACACACAGACACACAGACACACAGACACACAGACACACAGACACACAGACACACAGACACACAGACACACAGACACACAGACACACAGACACACAGACACACAGACACACAGACACACAGACACACAGACACACAGACACACAGACACACAGACACACAGACACACAGACACACAGACACACAGACACACAGACACACAGACACACAGACACACAGACACACAGACACACAGACACACAGACACACAGACACACAGACACACAGACACACAGACACACAGACACACAGACACACAGACACACAGACACACAGACACACAGACACACAGACACACAGACACACAGACACACAGACACACAGACACACAGACACACAGACACACAGACACACAGACACACAGACACACAGACACACAGACACACAGACACACAGACACACAGACACACAGACACACAGACACACAGACACACAGACACACACACACACACACACACACACACACAAGCCTTTCGTGGTCAAGCTGGCACCATCAGCGGTGCTCCGCAGCCTCTTTCCACCTGGGCCCCACCCATTGTGACGAGGGTGGCCTTTCGATCCCCGGTGCTGTGCTCAGCCATCGTGTGTGCCCTCGTGATTGCCCTGGGCCTTCTGGGACCTTTTGTTTTTGCCTCTTTGGTATCGTCTTGCCTGCAGCCCTACTACCATTGCAGACGAGTGGATTACATCAAGAATTTAGGCTGTGTGGACTTAATAGGGGTGGCTCCCTGACTGATTCATGCCACGGTGGATGGTATCCTTCTCTGTGCTTGCAGTGATATCGCTTGGGATCCGATCTTTGATTTTGGCTGCTATACCTGCAATTTTTCTGGAAACCACGAGCCGGTCCCAATTCCGGCCACTGCAGTCTGGGATGCACAACTCTGATGATTTTGACTGCTGCAGTGAAGGTGAGGGTTTGGTTCCATCCATGGGGGACCATGAAGCTGCCTCGACCATGTCCTTTCCTATTCCCTTTGAGGTTGCTGCGAATACACATGGAACACTCACGACAGCGGGCTACGGCCCAATTTCAAAACACTGGTGTGACAATTCGAGAATACTCAAACGAAGCATCAAACGTGCTTATGCTGATGCACTGAAGAATGGTTTGACTTGGTTCAGAAAGGCTCTCTGGACTCCTGGGGACTTTGAAGCATTCTTCAACCACGCGATTCCATTGCCTCGAAAACTGCCTGGTCCAGGCAGACAAGGTGGACGTGACCCGCACAGAGCACATGGCCACGTCAAGGTTATGCTGTGGAACCCAGGTGGTCTGAATAGCTCACGCTACTGGGAGTTTGTGCAATGGGCCACTACTCAGGAACCTGCTATATATATCCTGCCTGAGACACGGTGGAAATTCCAGGGCGAATGGTCCTACCAACAGTGGCATTGCATCCACGATGCGGGCCAGGATGCAGCCTCGGGTTTGTTGGTCATGGTGCATGCAGCCATTGCTACACAGCGAGATGTGAGCTGGCGCTCCCTGGTGAGCGGACGTCTGCTGCATGTACGAGTGGGGGGAAGGACAACTTCTTTGGACATTGTGGCTGGATATCAGTATGCCTGGAGTTCTGACCCAACTCGCAAACAACAGCGGCTTGCTTGGTGGAGATCCCTTGACGCATTGCTGCGTCAGCTGCCCATGCGCAATCAACTGGTCATTGGCTCTGACTTCAACTGTGCTCTGAACAGCCTCCCAGGCCAGGTGGGATTGGATTGGTTTGTTCATGGAGGTATCAAGTGCAAAGGATCACAACATGAAGATCGACATTTGTTCCAAGACATCTTGGTTACTCATGGACTGGTGGCCCTCAACACGTGGCAGAGTCTCCCTCCTACCTACAGACATGGTACCACGGGTAGTAGAATCGATTTTATTCTGGCTAGGGGCTCTATGATCGATTCGCGAAGTCGAGACGCAGCTTATTTGCCTCATGCCCCGTTCTTTGATGATGCTGAAGTTGGTCACATCCCCATTGTGTGCCATGTGCCCAGGAGCTGGTTCACTAGACACACCCCGAGGGGCAACCAGATCACTGGCACGCAACGTGCTAGGGGGAACCAGGCCAGGAGGGATGGGACACATGACTGGCATTTGTTTGCAGAGGCTCTTCGCAATGACATGACCTCGACCCTTGCAAATCGTCCATTGAACATCCTTGATCTGCATCGGGTGGCTATACCTTTGATTCATCGTTTCTTCCCAGCACCTGGATCACGAAAAGCGGACACCAGACCAGATACTTGGATCAAGACGAAATGGGACCATCATAAGGCTATGCGACATCTCTCTGGCTGCATTGTGCGCAAACGCATGATTTTTCGATTCTGGTTTCATTGGGCATCTTTTGTGAGACTGAAACGGGAACACAAAAAACACGTTCATGCACTGAAACTGGAACGCATAGAGGGGATGATGAGAGAGGCCACTGACTGTTCTCGGAAACATGACTCTGCTGGACTGTTCAGACTTATCAATCAGCATGCACCGAAAGCTAGACATCAGAGGATCATGCTCAGAGATGACGAGGGTAGACTCACGACACCTCATGAATCTATCACCTTGTTGAAACAGTATGTGGAACGGACTTGGCAGATTGAGGATTCAGCACTTCCCTCGTTGCACTGCAGTTCTAACCCCATCCCTTTGCCATTGCTTCAGGAAGCCCTTCGACTGATACCGTGCAACAAAGCTGTTGCACCCCCGTATGCATCCGGACTCGCTTGGACCACCGTGGCGGATCTGCTTGCAGCACCATTGCATGACTTGTTGAATCAGTGGTGGATTGATAGGACTCCACATGTGCCATCACTGTGGCAGAGTGGCCATTTGGCCTTTATCCCTAAGCCTAAGAAGTGTCCCTCTAAGCCTCAACACCTGAGACCATTAGCGTTACAGGAACCCCTGGGGAAGGCGGTTGCATGGTCCTTGAATAGGATTGCTATGGAGCAATGTCATGCTACTCTTAGGACTCTACCTCAGTTTGCTTTTGTGAAAGGCAGAGGCACTCAGGAATCCATCCTGAAGGTGGTGCTGCATTGTAGACAGGTCCGTCTCTTTTGCCAACGGCATGCTTCTAGTGTTGCTAATCGAGCAAATGGTGCTTCGAAGGTTGCTGTGGGGGGGGGCCTCCAGATCTCATTGGACCTTGAAAAAGCTTTTGATTGCACGAAACGGAGTGTCCTCTTTCCCCAGTTGCCTCGGCTTGGCCTGTCCACGGATGTCACTGCAATCCTGACGAGCTGGCACAGAGCCACAACTTATCATGTATGCCACCATGACTTGGAAGAAATCATCCCCACAAATGTTGGTTTGAGGCAGGGATGTGTGATGGCCCCGGGTTTGTGGTCGATGTTCACAGCACTTTTGCTTTTTGACCTGCAGATGACTTGGGATTTCTCATACATCACACAGTGTCTTACCCTCTTTGCAGACGACATTCATGCAGGGACACTTGTGGATTCGGAGCAAAGTCTCAGGAAGCTGTTACGCTTCATTGGACACCTGCTGGACCGACTTGGTCACTTTGGCCTTCGTGTTAATCTGGCAAAATCATGTGTGATGCTGCGCCTGACGGGAACGCAATCGAGAAGAGTTCTGAAGAATATTACGACAATTACGAAGGAAGGGGCATTTGTGCTGTTTCCCAGTGCCTCTGGCACTCCACATCGAGTTCCATTGAAGTCGAGCGCACCATATCTTGGCATTGTGATCTCTTACTTCAATTGTGAACACCTGACCTTGGCTCATAGACTGCATCGATCCCGAATTGCATTTGGAAGATTGAAGACATGGCTAACATCACGTCACCTTCATGTGAGCATTCGTCTTCGTATCTGGTCGACCTGCATCCTTCCTGTGATCATGTATGGAGTAGGGGTTGTTGATATCCTTGATTCTGACCTGCATCGACTACAAAAGCACATGTATGTACAATTGCGGCAGGTGTGCAGGGATCACTCTTACTTTTCAGGTAGGACTCACCAGCAAGCCTTGGCTGCCAATGGCTGTCCTGTGCCCCTGGAGCTTGTGAGGCAGGGTCTTCAGCAACTCCATCAATGCATCCACCGTAGGATCGAACATGCATTCGACGACGATATCATACTGACTTTGAACTGGGATCATTTGCCTCTCCTCATTGATAGGGTTGTGCACCTGATGCATCAATCTCCTCCCAGCCCTGTTGAGACTGACATTTTCTCTGAGCCTGTGACGCATTTGTCCTACTGTTGCCCATGCTGCCCCTTCACCTGCACCTCCCTTGCCAATTTTCGACGACACTGCACCACGCATCATGACAGGCCTGCCCTTCGCACTCGTGTGATTGATTTCCGGAAGGATGCATCGGGAGGCCTGCCTACTTGCAACCAATGTGGGGTGACTTTTCCAACTTGGCATAGATTGCGCACTCATGTGGAATCTAGCTCCTGCACTGCCTTTCAGGTGCCTCGACCTCCTCCAATTGAGCCTCCAGCTGAGGAAGTTGCTGCTGGGTTCCTCTGCAATTCGAACCTTCAACCTGACGATCTTGCCTTCTTGCTTGGACGAGATGTGGGAAGGAGATTGCTACACATGGTTTTGAACCTGGATTGGGGTCGTGTGGCTGACGACGAGCAGATCTGCCAGCTAGCCAAGTCCAGATGCCTGGTCTGCGGAAGCTTTGTGTCCAGAGTCCAGGACTTATCAAAACACTATAGACAGAACCACCCGGGCCTGATGGAACGAGTGCAGGCTGCTGCGGCCCAAGCAAATGAACTGCATGTCCGAGATGGCATGTGCCAGTTTTGCAGAACCCCCTTTGTTTCTCGGCACACCTGCCCAACTGTGATGCAGTTGATGATGCTGAAGCTGAACGGCAGACCAAGGAGGGTTGAGGAGGGGATGCATTTGCAACCTCTTCAATGTGGACATTGTGATGCTCTCTTTGACTTGGCGCAGGATCTGCACTTTCACATTCTGCAGGAGCACAGACTCAACCGCTACCCTTGGTGTCCCCGTAGAGACCTACTCAGTGACTCTGCATGCGGCCATTGTGGTTCGGTGTTTGATGATGCAGAAGGGGTCAGGCAGCATGTGATCAATGGGAGATGTGTGAGCTACGACCCGGCGGCCACACTTCAGGACAAAGCCATTGATTTGACATGGCTTGACCAATTTGCTGCTGGTGGTTTCGAGAAGTACCTGGTGTCGGATGGGGTCACCATTGAATGGAGTGGCGCCTGTCAGTTGTGCGATCAACACTTCTCCCGCACCAACGATTTACTATCACATCTGCAGCTGACGCACGCTCAATTGTGGATTGATTCACGTGCACATCTGAACCTCATCCTGGAGACCATTGGCAAGAAACAGGGATGCATCTGTGCCACCAAGATCAAGCAAGCGCGCCCATCCCACATATGCCCCAGCTATGCCCAGCTTGCCATCATACAAACAAGGTTGTGCTCCAGGTTGACGATCCCCTATGAGATTGAGGAGAAGCACTGGCAGTTCATCCTTCTGCATGAGAACACTCCTGAGCAGGTGAAGGACTGCCTCCAGATCATCCTGCACTCCCGTGACTTCTGCAGACTATGGCTTGATGAAGGCCTCCGAGTCTACTTCAGGACCCATTGTGCATTTTGTGGATTTGAGTCAGACTCTGCCCCGATGTTACATGCACATGTGGTTGAAGCTCATTTGCATTGTTTTCCTGCCTTGACTCATCAACTGGATGTACTCACCACCTTGCTTGACAAGACACAGCCACTTGCTTTCCAGTGTGAGATGTGTGACTGTGTGTTTGCATCGAATCCGCCCACTGATTCCTCGGCTGGAAGATCGCACCTTAGAGCCCAGTGTGCTGTGCTACTACAGGTGGCTCTGTTGCTGACCGCTCCTCATGGTAGATATGTTGGCCCCGGCACACCATCAGGAATTCTCCCAGGTCCTGGGGAGTCTGGCCCTCCAATTTCAAGAGGCAGGAACGGCCATGACAGACAAGGGCAAGGACAAGAGCAGGATGCCAAGCGGAGGAGACGAACCACGCCTGGACAAGAGCAGACGCAGATCGTCGCCCAGCCGAGCCAGCACCCAGGCATCAGAAGGTTCTTCAACCTCCGTGGCCCTGGGTCTATTGACCTCGATGGTTGTGCGCTTGGATCGGGAGATGTCCTCTCTGAAGCGACAGGACACGTTCTTACTGTGGATGAGCAAGGACCCCAGGGGGGCACAGATCCTGCTGCTGCAACATGCAGCAAAGTGGAAGGAACAAGCCAGCCAGCAACAACAAGTGGAACCCCTGAGATGCCACCTGGCACGGACCCTGATCTCAGAGCTCCAGACTCGAGTGGTCCAGATTTCGAACATGGACGAGAACCACTCCACTCGCAAGAGCCTGGTGGACCAGAAGATCTTGACGATGGCGGGAGAGTGGCCCTACCTGAGATGGAGCACACAGGACAACAAGATGGAGCAGAGCCAGCGCAAACCCCTGGACATGAAAACTGCCTGCAACCTTCTGGAAGGATTGGTGGAGGAATTGACGGAGGACTTCGTGGTGCAGAAGTTTCAAACGATGCGGACCACCTCCGCCTCGGGGGACATCCCATGGGTCCTTCAGATCTCTCTTCGATCCCTGGAGGCTTGGAAGATCATGCAGAGGCTGGCCCAATCCTCTCTTTGGACGGTGGTGGGCGCGAACTGCAAGGCTCACTCGCTGGGCCAGTCGAGACAAGTGGACCAGTTGCTGGAAGCGATGTACCCGGAGAGGTCCCCCAAGGGCAAGGGCAGAGCCAAGGGCAAAGGGAAGGGTCGGGGCCGCCATTGACCAGGGGCAACTTGATCCAATGGATGCTTCAGTTGGAGTGCTCAAATCGAGGGAAACAATGTTTCCTGAATGCCTCGATTCTTGGATGGTTCTGGTCCCTGCTGAGTGTGGCCGACTGGACACCTGGATTCTTTGGGGTTGGGTGTGACGAATTGATGCTCAACATTGCCTCTTTTCCCAAGCAACTCAACTGGGAAGAGCTGCCTTGGTTGAGTCCACTTCTTCGTCAGTGGGGTCTGGTAGACAAACAGTCTGATGCAGCGGAGTTTCTTCAATATCTGCTGTCCATCACGGACTCGCCTGTGATTCAACAGTCGTGGGACAAAAGGGTGTGCGTTGACTCGCTGATGTTGTCAGAATCCTCACATGGCCATTCACTTTTACATTTGCACCTAGCACATGTGACCACCTCACCACCTCCCGAATTGACCTTGGAGGACCTGCTGGGACAATGGAGCGCGACGGATGAGGGCAGATGTGCGCTTCTGCATTCTCCTGGACTTGTTGGCGTTCTCATTGAGAGAGGAGTCTATGATGCCCATGGGAAGGTCTACAAGTCCAAGCAGGTGGTTCAGTTGGAGCTGGATATCCCGGTTCCAGTGTTCATGAACCCTGGAGGTGACGGCATTGACTGGCAGGACTGTGTTGCAGTTGCAGTCACCTGTCATCTGGGTGAGACCCAGCATTCTGGACACTATCGAAGTGGACTTCGGGTTCGTGCAGCCCCTGGCTGCTACCAGTGGCGCACATGGGCTGCTGATTGGTGCATGGATTGCACCTGGCCTTCGATCTTGCTGAACTACATCTCTTGCTGCCCACTGATACCCTTTGCGATCGTTCTTGGCGCTGCGACGGCCAATCTAACAGTCGATTTGACAGAGCTCTCTATCCCTTTTTGGAACTGTGCACATTGGTTTCTTGGTCCCTTGCCATTTGATAACCTCCCCACACTGGGTGCTGCGTCGACCTATCTAACAGACGTTTGGGGGCTGGTATCAATTCTTTTGCTTCAATTTCTGCCTTTTGAATTCTCATATTTTCTGGTACGCTACAGCTTACTGACCGCTTGGTGTATATCTCTACAAGGCGCTGCGTCGGCCTATCAAACAGACGGTGGAATATTGAACTCCGTGGTTCTTACATTGACCTCTACAATTGGTTGCTTGACCTTTGACCTCTCTGCATTTTGCACCGGAATTGTGGGGCTTGTGTTGGACTCTCTGAGTGATTTTGACCCTACGTTACAATATTGCTTGTATTTCACTTGGGCGATTCCTTCCTGCATACAGAGAAGAGTGACTGCATTTTGCACCGGAAGGGGTCTTCTTATTGGTATTGTGTGTGTCTTGCAACATTGTATTTATTCTTGGATTCTGGCAGCGACTTTATTCTTCAATTCCCTGTGTGTGCACAATTTATTGCTTGTATTCTATTGCTTGATTGCTATTGCTTGCCTTGTCTTCGGTGGTGGCTACTCGGTCCCAAGTCCGAGCAAACTCTGGAGGATTGCTGCACTACCTTGCATGAGTGTGGCGTTGATGTCTGGATCTCAATATTCAGAGTTTGGAGGTGAGGGTTCCATCTCTATCATGGGAGATGGAGGAGCAGCTTGGATTTCTGACTTCGTTGCTTCGAATTTTGCGAAAACACATGATTATGTGCCTCAGACAAAGATTCTGAACAAGAGGGGAGGTACCGCTTACTCCAAAGTGCAGAAGAGGAGCTTTCTCAGGGCTGCAAAACGAGCCCAACGAGATGGTGGTGCATGGTATAAGGGACGATTCCTTCCTCAGACATCCTTCCCTGCACAACCTGAGTCTGTTCATCGTGCACGACCTACACCTGAGCCCAGGGTGATGCATAACACTCGCCGACACATGTTTGCATCCTGGAACTGCAGTGGTTTGAGCCAGACCAAGCTCCAGGAATTCCTCCTGTGGCTGGAACGAACAAAGGTGGACGTGGCCATCTTGACTGAGACACGTTGGAGCATGGTGAATGAGTGGCAACACGGGCCTTGGCTCATTGTTCACTCTGGCAGTTCTCATCGTGGAGACGGTGTCATGGTGATTATTCGCAGCAATCAATGGCCCCAAGCTCAGGTTGCATGGAACTCAGTATGCGATGGCCGAATTCTGCATGTTCGTTTACATGGTAGATCTCGTGCTACAGACATTGTGGGCTGCTATCAGTTTGCCTATCATGCTGACAAAACCAACCTCAAGGATCGGGCTGGTGTGTGGACAGCATTGCGTGGGCTTCTTTCCAACATACCTCGTAGAAATGCACTACTTGTTGCTGGTGACTTTAACTGCTGCCTTCGCCCCATGTATCCCAACATTGGTACTGCAACCCTGCCAAGTGCTACTCGTACCCACACTGATTTTCGTGATCAGGATGTCTTTCAACAATTGGTTAGGGATCTTGCTCTCACTGGACTGAATACATGGACAGGTGTTCAGGAAACCTTTGTACATCAAGGCCGGTGTGCAAGACTGGACTATGTGCTCACTCGCACTGTTGCTGCAGATGCTGATTCCAAGCGCCTGCTGAACTTGTGGGATGCTCCCTTTGTTTCTGTGCAGAGTGGTCACTGTGTTCAGCTATGCAGTCTGGCAATGGACCGATACAAGGGGGGCCAGGCGACTACAGGCAGATGTACGTTGGATCAGCGTCAACGCAGTGGTCAATCCTGGCAGTTGCGTGATGAGGCCTGGACCGCCTTGCAATCCAAGTGTTTGGAGGTGGTTGATAATACTGATGTAGCACATTTTGATGATTTTCATTCCCTCCATGCTGGTATCACTGCTGCCTTCCATTCGTGTTTTAGCAAATCCCGAACTCCTCATACCTGCACTGATGAAATACATGCAGTCATCATGAACAAATGGCAACATTTGCGTTGTGCCAAAGCCTTGAGGAAGCATGATGTGAAATCACTTTTCAAAGGTTGGTTTCACTATGCCCGTTTCTCGTCCCTGAATCGTTCACACAGACATTTGAATGCACAGAGGAAACGGCAAAAGGCTGAAGACATGATTCGTGAAGCAGAGTTGGCCTCTGCTCGTCACGATGCCTACTCTGTGTTTCAGGTGATCAACAGGCATTGTCCTAAAGAACGCAAGAGACGCATTCAGCTTCGTGAACATGGCATGCTTCTGACCCCTGATGATGAACATGATCGAATGGTCACCTATATCCGTGAAACCTGGCACCACCCCACTCCCATGGATCCTTGCACTAGGCCATTGACTGCCTTGCCCTTCAGTGAAGCTGAATTGGCTAGTTCCCTCCTTCAGGTTCCTCTGAGGAAGGCTGTTGCTGCACAATATGCCCCGGGGGCATGCTGGAGAGCAGTTGCTGAACCATTGGCCAAATGTATACATGAAATTCTCATTGATTCGTGGGTTGGTTCCGTTCCTACTGTTCCTCAGGCATGGGTCGATGGTTGGGTCACGTGGCTTCCCAAACCACAGAAGCCGACATCATCGGTCGACTGCTTGCGGGGAAACAAGTTCTGAAACTTGTTGTTTCCAAAGCTCAATTGCAATCCTGGTCAACATTCATTCAGTGGCCCCAGTACGCTTTCCAGAAGGCACGGGGAACGCATGATGCGATAGGTCGTGTGTCACTGCATTGCGCAGCAGTCCGATCCCTTGTACGAAGCCAGAGATTAACCCCTCATGATCGGTTCAATGGATGTGTTCAACATAAATGCTGTGGAGGCCTCATGTTATTCCTTGATCTCCGAAGGGCTTTCGACACACTGGATCGAGGGGCTCTTTTCCCTAGGCTTCATGAGTTGGGGATATCTAGTGACATCTGTAGCATTTTGCACCAGTGGCACATTGGCACGTTTTATCACGTGGAGTGGAACCACCATAGCACGGCTGTCCCAACATACAAAGGATTGAGGCAAGGGTGTCCAGCCGCACCATACCTTTGGAGTGCAATGGTTGTTCTGCTGTGCCGCGACTTAGAGCTGTGCATCCCGAGACACATCCTGACTGCTATCCTCACGTGTTTCGCAGACGACTTTCACTTGGGGGCATGTTTCCATTCCTATCTTGAATTCTGTGAATTGGTTCACTACTTCACATTGATTGTGGATGGATTATGTCAGCTGGGTCTTGAGCTCAGCACCTCCAAGACGAAGGTGCATTTGCTTGTGCGTGGCAAGGATTCTTCCAAGGTGTTCAAACACCATACACACAGAGCTGCGACTGGACAAAAGTTTGTGCTTCCCATGAGCGATGGCGATCAATGGCTGCCGATCAGCGGACAGACAAAATATCTTGGAGTTCTGATGGGGTATCACAATTTTGAGGATGAAACCTTGAATCACAGGATGCAGTCAGCTGGACATGCTTTCAGCCGCCTGAAGCCTTGGCTCACCCGGCGTTCAGTGCACAGACTGTTGAGACTTCGTATTTGGAACTGCACAATCTTTCCCATACTCACGTATGGATTATGGTCAACAGGCATTACACCGACTGGACTGAAGAAGCTGGTGACCACGATGAACACAATGTTGCGCAGGGTCATTGGTGATGCAAGCCATGTCACACATCATACAAATTCACAGACTTTTGCATTACATTCTGTTGTTCCTCCTATCCTGCAACTGCGCCGGGCTGTAGTTGGCTTTCGTGATATGCTACAGGCGCGGTCGATGACTCTTGAGGATGATGATATTTTAAAACAACAGCAATGGCCACAATTGCAAACTACCTTGGACCTTGTTGATGCATTGACAGGTGTGACCTCTGAGTGCGACCCTGTTGCACTTCCGGAGGCCCCTCCTGATACTTCGATGGTCTGCAGTTATTGTGGGTTTGTTGCTGACTCCAGTGTTGCCCTGAGACAACACTTGACCACACACCATGCACACCCTGTTCGTAGGTCGAACCCTGGCCTGACTTTTCGACGAGCTCAGGCGGGCCTACCAGAATGTTCCAAGTGTGGTGCTGTGTTCACATCGTGGAGAAGTTTCCATGTTCATGTTGAACGCAATAGCTGTCCTGCTGCTGCTGGCATTCACTGTTGGTCAGCAGGTGGATTGCGACTTCATCAAACCATGGAGGCGCAGACACAGACGATGCTGGGTCTTCAACCAGCTGATCGCCGACACCTCGAATCCCTGCCCTTTGGTCCAGCTCTCATTGACAGCATTTTGCGTGATGACTGGCCCCGAGTGATTACCCTCGAACATGCCTTGGAGTACCTACGCAATCGTTGTGTCATGTGTGGATTCAGTAGCCACTCTACTCTGGGCATGCATCGGCACTACAAGACGCACCATCCTCGCTACCTGGAGAATGTGTTTGTCAAAGGATCACAGCTGCAAGCCTTGTATGGGGGTGAAGGACGTTGCGATCTCTGCCAACAGGTCCCGAAGACACGACACATGTGCCTTGTGTCCACTCAGTTGGCAGCTTTGATGCTGCATGGGAATCCTGACGACCCTGGATCCACGATTGCACTGCGATGTGAATTGTGCATGACCCACCACGATTCTCAGAGGGACTTGGTACTTCATTTGCAGTCAGTGCATCGCCTTGCCTTGAATGACTGGGTTCAATCCAGGGATGCGCTGGATTTCAACCAACCGGTATGCACACACTGTGCAGAACAGTTCACATCCACTGCAGCTCTGCGAGCCCACATCCTGCAAGGGAACTGCCCACTCTTTGATCCTACATTGCCGAGGCAACTTCGTGATGTTCCTGCTGAGCTTGCGGAAGCATTGTTTCAAGGGACACTGACACAGTTTCTCGATGACCAGACTTTGCAAAGCATGACAACTGATTGTATGTTCTGCACTGCACACTACAGTCGAGGAGCCAATTTGCTGCAGCACCTGCTACAGGAACATGGGGACTTGTGGCAGGCTGGTGTACCGTATGGATCCCAGCTGGTGGATGACTTTCTGCAGCCGGGAGCTTGTTTGTGCAAACCTGCGGTGCGACACCCGAACTCTCAGCATGTTTGTGTGCCCATCAGACAGCTGGCCATGCAAGTGGGAAGACTTCCTCTTCAATTGTTTGTGCCTTACACCTTCACGGATGCTATGATGATTGGTGCCTATCGCTATCATTCCACCGAGGTTGCTGACCCCACGTTTGCATCAATGTTGACATGCATCATTGAGAGGGACTTCCAGAAATTGTGGACAGATGAATCATTCTTGGCCCTTCTTCAGAACCACTGTGTTTTCTGCGATCAGGTTGACACTCCGGCAGCATTGCATTGGCATCTGGCAGAGGCACATGGAATTGTCCTTGAGACAGTGGTTCATTTGATGCCTCAACTGGTGCATGGCATGATGCTGCTTCATGATGATTCACAATCGTGCATGTTTTGTGGCCTAGCCTTCCATGACCCGGCTTCGTTGATGACACATGAATCTGCATTGCGTGATCACCTCAGCTATCAGTGTCCGGTCTCTCTCCAGATTTGCCTGCTGTTGACGACTCCGCACCATGATCGATGGCGGATTCGAGTTCGAGCCGATTCCAGATGCCGCGATGCAGGAGTTGGCACTGAGCTTCAAGGCCTTGCAGGACCACTTCCCAAGAACCAAGGACACAGAGCTCGGAAAGCGGCTGAAGAAACAGAGGCAGGTGGAGACAGAGCCACACAAAGAACCAAGAGATCACGCCGGCTTGCAGCAGATCCAGCGCCAATTGGCGGTGCTGATGTTGCAGCACGACAGGCTGCTCCAGACAATCCAGGCTCAGGATTCATTTCTGATTTTTTTGGCAAAGGACAGCCAAAGTGCATTGCATCAACTGATGGAGCAAGGCCAACACTGGCACAGACTCCGGGAGCAAGGCACGGCGTCATCGACCTTGAGGACGCACCTGGTGAGGCACCTCATTCAAGACCTGACGCAGAGGGTTGTGATGGTGAGCAAGGCCAAGAAGGAGGACCAGCTTTGGAGAACTTGCCTCGAACGCAAGATCATCGACGAGCAGGGGAACTGGCTTTTCCATCGATGGAACTCACAGGAGCAGAAGCTGGAGATCACAGGTCAACAACCCCTGCCGATGACACAGCTCTTGCAATACTGCGACGAGCTGGTGGAAGCTGCGACCTCGGATTGCTGGGTCCAGAAGTTCCACGCCCTCCAGGTGGACCCGAAATCAAAGCAGATACCATGGAGGCTCCAACTGAGCCTTCGCATGGACACGGGGTACAACCTACTCCATCAAATCTGTGGATGTCAGGCATGGTGCCTACTGGGAGGATCCTTGAAGGCTCACCGGCAGATCCAGTCACCCCAGGCGACCAAACTTCAAGCCATGTTGGGCTTGAAGGGGAAAGGCAAGGGCAAAGGCAAGGGCAAGGGAACCATACCATCCTCTCCATCGAAGACGCAATGACCAGGATGAACCACATTGCTTCGGAACATGGCTCTGGCATTCACCTTTGTCTTTGCACACATCGCTGGAGGAATGACGACAGTGATTGCTTTGTCAATGCTGCTGTGAGTGCTTGGTTGTGGGCACTTCTCCAATCGGATCTTCTGGGGAATGTGACAGATGATAGGCTGACTTCCATTTGCAACTTCTTGGCCCACCCCCAAGATGATGGTGTTTTCTTGCGTGAGGTGCATTGGTTGAAACCTACAATGATTGCTTGGGATACCAAGGGGCAGTGTGATGCAGCCGAATTCTCTGTCCTTTTGTTGCGGATCTTAGCAGATCTGCCCTTCGTCAACCTTCAGTGGGGCAAGCGCGTTTTGCGCACAGATGGGGATGTGAACTTTGAAAAGAGTGCTGAAGGTTGTGCATTGCTTGTCTTCAAACCTGGACTTCGTGTGCATGCGCAGCTGCTTGATTCCATCACTCTTCAGCAATTGTGTGATGACTGGCACCAGGTTGATGGCATGTACTCTGCGCTGATGGCCCGGTCCCCCATGCTCTGCATTCATGTTGATCGTACAATACAATTGCAAGATGGTGGCATTGTGCACAAGCATGACTTTAGCATTCTTCATTCAGGCAGTGTTGACATTCCTTGCTTTAGCGGTCCTGGCGTTGAGGTGACTCCAGTGCGATACAATACTGTGGCCATGGTGGCCCACTTCGGTCACCCTTCCGCTGGACACTACAGAGCGGCATTACGACATGGCAAGGTGTGGTGGATCACAGAGGACAACTCCACGCCACAGCTCATGTTTCGATTGCCATTGGACTTCACTCAGAATGTGACATTGATCTATGTGAAAGAAGAAACGATGACCATGGCAGATGTGATGGCGGCTCAACTTGCTCAGCTGCCTTGAAGTCGCATGTGAAACCTATGAGGCCTGATTTTGCTCGTCAACATAGTTGACATTTGGATATATGGTTGAAAGGACCTCACCTGAAGCCTTCCGATCTGGAAGCCAGCCTGGGATAGGCTGAGGCAGACGCGTCTTTGGATGGAAAGAAGCGCGCAGCAAAAAACACACACACAGACAGACAGACAGACAGACAGACAGACAGACAGACAGACAGACAGACAGACAGACAGACAGACAGACAGACAGACACACACACAGACACACACACACACACACACACATTTCAGTAGAATTCACAGAGACAGACAGACAGACAGACAGACAGACAGACAGACAGACAGACAGACAGACAGACAGACAGACAGACAGACAGACAGACAGACAGACAGACAGACAGACAGACAGACAGACAGACAGACAGACAGACAGACAGACAGACAGACAGACAGACAGACAGACAGACAGACAGACAGACAGACAGACAGACAGACAGACAGACAGACAGACAGACAGACAGACAGACAGACAGACAGACAGACAGACAGACAGACAGACAGACAGACAGACAGACAGACAGACAGACAGACAGACAGACAGACAGACAGACAGACAGACAGACAGACAGACAGACAGACAGACAGACAGACAGACAGACAGACAGACAGACAGACAGACAGACAGACAGACAGACAGACAGACAGACAGACAGACAGACAGACAGACAGACAGACAGACAGACAGACAGACAGACAGACAGACAGACAGACAGACAGACAGACAGACAGACAGACAGACAGACAGACAGACAGACAGACAGACAGACAGACAGACAGACAGACACACACACAGACAGACAGACAGACAGACAGACAGACAGACAGACAGACAGACAGACAGACAGACAGACAGACAGACAGACAGACAGACAGACAGACAGACAGACACACACACACACACACAGACACACACACACACACACACACACATTTCAGTAGAATTCACAGAAAGACGCTCGTTGTTGAGTCAGCAAGTAAAATTGAATAAGCACACCCTAGGGATCCCTGAGGATCCCTGGGGTAACCTACCACAGATTTGGAAAACCTATGCTTTATGGTGGATTTTCTACATCATCCTACATCTATACATCATCTATTCATCTAATTTCATTCTAGTGACTGTTGATAATTGTAGATGTCAGAAGATCATGATTTTATTAAATTTGAATTTATTACATCATATTACATCTATTTATTATTACTGTCACTACATAATTCCAGTGAATGTTTCAGTATCGGCCGACCGGTCCGCAGGTCTGATGCAGAAGACAGCGCTTGCGCCACACCCAAGTTACGACCTTCTAGAGTTCGGGTGGCGGCCTAAGAATGCGAAGCTTGGGGCGGTGTGAGAAGGAGATGCTGTTTATCGCTGTTTGGTGTTTTTCGACGTTGGGGGGTTGTTCGGTTTTTTTTGGTATTTTAGTTTTTTTGCTTTGTTTAACTATGTTACCCTTTTGTCGTACTTGCGACGGTTAGCCTGAAACAATTTGGAGCATCAGCGCTCCGTTCTTGACGTCTCTGGCTTGTCTAGCTAAGAAAGTGTAGCCTTTTGGGTCTTTTGAAGCAGTTGCTTTTGACTAGCAAATAGATGCACATAGATGCACTTCTACATGTTTTGTCCATGATTTTTGATGTCACTGACAGGTGCCGACAGCTTTTGAGAAAGCGTACGTGCTGCTGGCACGGTTGGCTTCAGATGACGGGAGAAGAGTGAAAGCCAACATCACAGAATCAAACAAGATCCTATCTTTGGGATGTAGCTTAGTGAGAACCTTTAGGCCAAAATTTGGTAATTTTTTTCTTTCACTTCGACTGGAGCAACCCATGCAAATGACTTCATTGGTCCAACCTGCAAAACCTGGCCACTTCAAAGACTGACCTGCTAAAGTTTGAGATCCGAACGGCTCTGCTGATGTCTCTGCATATTGGGGTCTAGGAGACGGATGGAGTGGGCTGCTTACGCGCCTAGAACTGCTTGAAGAATCTCAAAGGAATCCACATGATATACTATGATGATCCATGATGTATGCATTTGAGGCACCTAGCCGGTTGCAGCCTTTGCTTTCAGTTGCGGACAATGGCGAATCCAAACGCTGAAAGCACCTCCCACCCCCACGCCCCCAAGGTTAAACAAGAACTCTTCGCTACAAACTTGGTAAAAATCATTTGAACATTGGTTCAACTATATACTCTTCTCAATTTTTACTGAAGAAACCAAAAAATTCGATTTTGATGTGCCAGGTGCCAGTGGAAGATGATGGGCCAGAAGCTCTAAGGGCCCCACTGAACATGTGTAGTACAAACTTGGGTGCTTGGAAATACCCGGCACATCTTGCCACATGCGCATGTGCTTTGGAGCATTTCAAATGCAAGTTCTTCTTCTTTTCCTTGGTAGTTTGTGTTTGTAGTTGAGGGTTGTTTCAAAGGCAGAGGGTGGGATTTGCTATTTTGTTGTGAACGGGTTGTTTGGTTGTAGGCAACTTCTAGTGATAGCCAGTAGGCCCAGAGGGAGGGAGAAAGAGAGAGGGAGAAAGTTGACCCGTAATGACAGTTTTTTCTCATATGTTCAGTCACTGCGCATATTTACACCTTCCTATACATGAATAAGCATATTGCGCAGTCGGAAACATGTACATTTCCTAGGCTCAGCTGACATGGCAATTGTCGAACCCTAAAATCCACTCCCATGTCACGTGCTAAGTGCAATCCACAGCTGTCGGTGAAAATAGACATCTCATACACGGCCGCCTGCAAACGTGGGCTCAGGTCTTGAGTCCTTAACGGGGAGAAAAACAAAATGGGGAGAACGACGAGGAAAACAAAAGGGGAAATGAAAAAGAAATGAGCCGGAGCAGGAAAGGAAAATTGAAGGGAAACTGGAAGAAATGAGACAACTGAGAGAAAGAGCAAAATGGGGCGTGAAAGGAGCACGCAGGAATGAAATTCAATGAAGGGGAGAAGGCAGGAAACTATAGGAAACTAGAAGTTCAATGATCAGAATATGAAAGGAACATGGAACGCCCTACGGAGGGCAAGCCGTTGGGAACATGAAACGACAGAAAGGTAATGAAAGTAAATTACGGGGCAACGAAAGACAAACAAAATAAAAAGAGAGGAACACGAAAGAGGAATTGGGCGTTCGCAAAACACATGACATGGACCCTCTCAACCTTACAAAAGGTCAAAATTTCACATAGGAGGCAGCTGGAGGATGGTTGCAGAACAGAGGGCATGGGCCCTCAACTCCGTAAAACAATGCTGCATTCAGAAAGCTACATGGCTGAATTCAACAGATCGGTGAGAGAGGAGTTTCACGGCCAAAGATCAGGAGAGAAACAGAGAAAACGAGAGAGAGAGAGAGAGAACTGACCATGTGGAGTGCTCATGTCATGTGCTTGAGACTGCGTGGGCAATTCAAGTCTCAACAGTCGGTGACATGTTAGGACCACTTTCTTCTAGTTTTAGGTCTCTGACAAAGAGACTCCCAGTGCTGGAGCCAGTGCCACCAAGGTCTCTCACACAGGAGGACTTGCTGGAGCTGAACAAGCAGCCAGACCAGCGACCAGCCGGGTGCTTGATTGAAAAAAGTTACCTGGGTTTTTTGCAGTGTGACTTTGTCCATGATGGGGTACCCTCAAACCATCCAGAACCACTATTCTGATTTGATCTCCCCATTCTCTGTGTTGATTTTGTAGGATGTGCCCCTGAACCCTTTCTTTCTTGCACTCTTTGTTGGGTGTTGTTTGCCCATGGCTGAACTTAGGGGCAGAAAACTTGCTAGCACCATATTTGTCACAGGGCATATTCGATGATGGCTCCGGGATCAAAAATCAAGATGCAGCATATGAACCCGAATGCCCCCGGTTTGTTTACACTTGCAAGCCACGCTGTTTGCTTTGCACATGATTGTGGTAAAGAATGACTGGGAATGGTTGAATGGCTCATCATAATCTACAAAGATGGCTGGCGATATCCAGTGGTTCAGAGTGCCTTGGGTGGTTGGTCCTGAGTTATTCAGTTATACAGGCTAAAAAGTCGATATATGATTCTAATTGATTACAGTGTATGGTTAATGAATGTCAACGATGACCCCCCGGGATTACCAACAGAGAGTCCCCACCATGACCCTATGGGTCACCAGCCGCTCAACGGCATTTTGAGGCTCGGCCACGCTTGCCGACTGCATTCACCCAGGGGGTTACGGAGGTGTTGAGACACAGGGCAGTGTGGCAGATGGGGAGTTGGGGAGCAAGAGCTATGCTACAGTATGTTGGGGTGCTACTTCTTCCCTTGTGGTGTGATTACCAGGTAGCACCATGGTAGTTTAGACCTCCCTTGTAGTATGATTACCAGGTATATCCAGGTACTCAAGAATTATTCATGGCATTCATGGTAGTTCAGGTCCATTGTGCCCCCCCGCATGGCCAAAAACAACGTCCACGTTTGGGATTTGGTCCAGGCGGCGAAGAGCTCGACTCACGTGAGCCCACGGACAGAGGCGCACGTGGATGGGAAGACTGTGGGATGAAGTTGAGATTTACATGAGAAACAACATGAAACAACACATGAAACAACACATGAAGCAACATGAAACAACATGAAACAACAGGAAGCCAAATAAATGGTTACATAAGTTACAAGCAGCTACATAGATATATCTGCTGTGTGACTCTAGATGTTTCATGAAACCTAGGGAACAGGTGCAATTGCAAGGAATTGGATGATCTAGGATGGCACGGTTAGATTTGACTGGTTTTTGCGACTGCCGTGCCATCATGACTTGCCATGAAACTCCTCGTGAGTTGGCAAAAGCTGGGCTGCCCAGGACATGATGAAGAGTATGCCTGAGCATATGAAGGAGATAGCAGCGCTAGCAGGTGCAGATGATGGTTGATTATGATGGCTTTCTTTTTGTTTCTTAGATTTAATGCGACAACGCAACAACTTAGAGCCATACGGCTGCAGGGATTGGGAACGGAAAGTGGTTCATCGAACCAAAGCAGCCAAAGCAGCTGTGCTGTCATCACATTAAAGCCTTCAAGCAACTCTCCTAAAGTAAAGATTAAGCTGAGTTTACGCTATGAGCTGAAGGAGGGATCGTGGGATTGATATGTATTGATCATTGATCAATTGTAATTGACAAGAATTGAAATTGTGATTCTGGTAGAATAGATCAACCGATCAACCCTTTCATAGAAGATCAATTACTACTGTAGTTGAAAATCGATTGCAGTAGGGTGAATGAAAACGCATCTGGTGCTTTCTAGCGAGAACGATTTGACATGCGCAAAGACCAGCAACTGAACAACAAATATCCCAACTACACACAATCCTGCATATTGTGCGATAATCACAACAAGCGCGCAAGTCATGGAGAATCATTCGCAATGCAAGAATCTTATGCTGCGAACTGATCATCGCCAGTGCAAAAGCACGGATACTGACAGGTGACAGTATTTGACAGTCACGTAGTTTGTGATTGACCCGTGACACCAGCGATGCCCAATCACCCCATGTACATTAGCGGTAGGGTAGCGATAAAACATGGCACGCACAGCACAAATCATATCCACCCACACAAATCAGACGCAACGTGCAAATCACGCATAAGTGCACGGCATGGGTCTCGGATGGGTCATTTGCAAATGCATTCATGAAGAATTAATCTATTCTGCATCTAGGAATGTAACCGTTTTTTCACCTTCACCCTGTGCCAGGTTCAACATAAGACAAGCAACCGATGTTGAACACATACGCCAAAAAAAAAAGAAAAAAACACAATATATCAACGTTTGTTTCCAGCGACCCTTGCAACGAATCGAAAGCGGTTCCAGCACTGCCAAGGTGATCAAGGTGAAATATTAGCACACGATCAGATTACGAACATTTACAAACCCTGGCCACGGGTTGATTAGCAAACATGGAGAAAAGTGGCTGGGGGGGACCTTGCGTCCGCGTGTCAACGCAGGTTCCTTCGCAAGTGCTGGAGCTGTTGCTGTGCCGCTTGTCGCGTCTTCGTGAGGAGATGGTGGAGAACCGCGAGGATGTCGATCTTCAGAAACATCAGCTCCAAGGGGCCAGCAAGGACACCGGATCGCTAGACCATTCAACATCGTTCAAGGATCGGTTGCTGCATGGGTTTGAGTTTTGGGGGAGGTTTCGATAGGTTTCGATAGGTTTCGATAGGTTTCGATAGGTTTCGGGTGTCCACAGGACCAGGATGGTCCATGATGGTTGGTTAAAGATGGTTGATGATGGTTGGACCTATGGATCGCCATCGTTGATGATCCTGGGTGATGATTGACAATTGAACCCTCAGCTGGCTCAGCTCAATTGAAGCACGCAGGATGAAGCCTTCGCTGAAGGAATCCTAAGGAGCAGTCTGCAGTGGAATCGTGGAAGATTTGGGAGCTCCGTTGGTTCTGAACTGTCTTGATGTATTGAACTGCTGTATAGAAACATGGCGCAAATGGGTTGTATGCTCCTTTTCGGGGAAGGGAGATTTAAAACAACTCTTTGGGTGTGGATATTTGATGACATGGTGCATCGTGGTGCATCGTGGTGCATCGTGGTGCATCGTGGTGCATCGTGGTGCATCGTGGTGCCCGAATGATCTGATCACCTCTTTGTGCGCGCCAACTCGACAATGCCAACGCTGACATTTGAACTCTGGATGAATTGCGACAGTTGACACATGTTTGGACTAGTTTCCCATTCGGTACCTAGTACATTGTTCGACACATGGTGCCTCAACAGTCATCACAAGATAGATACTAACAAGTATTGACCAGCAAGGATCAGCATTCTACATCATTCACGATAGCTTGCCATCATTCAGCATCAGCAGCCATCGCCACTCACCAGGAAGCTGTTGTACTTCAAGGATGTGGACAGGGAGACCATTCAGAAACTGATCAATGCTATGGAGGCTCCCTTGCACACACTTTTGTGAACTTGCATCGTGAACAAGAGTGAACAAAAAATGTGAAGAAAAAGTTGATTTGTGAACAACAATAGTGAGTGAACTTCATCAAACTCTAGTTTAAGTCGGTTCTGAACAGCGCAACTGTTGATTTGCCAGGAACCTCATCTAAAATGCTTGTCAAGCATTGTATTAACTCGCACAAGGATGTATCCCTACTACTCTGGTTTGGAGGGATCGGCTTAGGAGGGTTGAAACTTAATGCACCATGGAACACATTTGTTGCCATACAGTGGTTCAAGAGGAAAAAGCAGTTTGAAAACAGATCGTTCTTCCCAAGTTTCAGCTAGGAAAAAGGTGCGTATTGTGTTCAGTCGCCGTGCTTTCAAGTTTCAAACAATAAAGATGTATATTGATATAGAGATTGATGGATGTTTGGATGTTTAGTAAACTTATCGGCTCCCCCAAAATCCAAAAACAAGCCCGCAGCAAGAGGGTAAAGCGATTTTTGAGGACTGCGCGACAGAGAAAGGCAGACATTTCAAAGCAGAGCTGGTGACACTACCAAGATACTATCAGAATACTAGCATCATACCACACCATGATACTAGCATCGTACCACCACACATCACCACACGTATCACTACCACACTACCGCACCAGAAGTTGGCGCGGCTGAACATTTGGACCGCACCGCACTGGCTGTGGCACCCAGGTCTTCAAGTTCCCGGATGGCACCCAAGTGACGCGCCAAGGAAGTGCCCGAGGCACGGCCTTGGCCACCAGCCATGCAGATGCAGATGGCTATGGTGATGGCTATCATCATGAACTTTTTGTGAAAGTCTTGAGAGAGGGATATGCTGTTTGATGTTCATATGGTTCCGATGTTGACCGTTGGCCACCCTTTGGTATTGCTGTTTGGTTTGCCTGTGGCTTTTGTTTTGGGAATGGACCGACCCAACATCCACCTGGAAGGCACGCATTTTTTCATTGTCTCCAAGGGCACCATGACAGTTCTGAGGACGCCTGCTGCGCTGGGAGTCAGATATCACCACACCAAGATTGAGCACCCCAAGAGGACATCAAGGAGCCATCAAGGAGCCATCAAGGAGCCATCAAGGAGCCATCAAGGAGCCACCATTTCTATCTTCTAAGTTCGGGAGAGGAGCTCATGAGGACACCAGGATTTGGATTCAGATGTAGGGTTCAGAGTTTCAACATCGGTGCTGTGGCATGTGTCCTGCCATCCTTAAAGCCTCAAACCTTGTGGGGCCACATGGCACTCCAAACAGCTTTTCTCCACTCTCATGGGTGTAGATTAGATGCTTCAAAATTGCTATCGCTGGACAGATTTTGACAGTGATTAATCATCGATCACATTCAATTACCCTGTCATGAACTATCAATCAACCACTATTCATTACAATCAAGGTCTATCAAGCATGACCATGGCTGCAATTACATAGCGCCCTTCGTGCCTGAAGCCGAGATTTTGTAGTGCTCCAGCGGTGCCGAGGAATGGGGAAGTCAAGTCTATGATCTCACAAGGAGCGGAGCTGCAAAGATTCAGCAATTGATCCACTCATCACTTGGTAGAGAACAAACTGCACACACACACAAACATGTCGGTGTGTGTGTGTGTGCTTGATATTTATGTGTGCACATCCTGTGCGCGTTGCATGTTCTAAGGCTAAGGGATTGTGTGAAGCTGTCATGGGAATAACAATGGCTATGTTTTGTTTAGTTCGATGCGGCAGTATAGGAGTAACTGTTTTCATACTGGTTCAATGTGCCACGATGGCGTGAGCTTTTGCAATGAAGAAGTCATTGATAGTCCTCAAGCTTGCAACGTTTTACACCACATTTTATCACCACAGGTACCCCTTCTGATTTGAAATCTTGAATTCTTGATACACTAGATGTCGCCCAATAAAAGTACAATCCAATGCTGCTGCACACTGTGGCGGTCGCAGCAAGTGGTTTTCAGCTGCGTAAAACGTCCATAGTCAGAAGTTTAAACAACTGGATTTCTGAAAGAAGAACCATATTGTCCCAAAGCTGGCCATGATTTCAGCGTAGCTGTGACAGTGAAGAACCTCACCACACAGGGATGGTCAGTGATTTTGTGATTATGAGAGAGGTAGTGTGAGTTTCATATGCCCAGCATTCCCTTGACCGCTGTGCAGGTGCTGCCTTTGGCGAAAATGTGATTCTGATGTCAGGTGGACAGGACACCACTGTCCAGGCCAAAGGACCGGCAATCCGACGACATGGGGCCTTAGGCATTGAGAATTTCTCAGGGCGCCAACACGCCAGGTATCTGTCACAGTATCATCACCTATCACTGCCATTCGTCCACGGATGGTGATCCATGAATATTAGGGCTCGCAGTCTCGTTCGGAGATGCAGAAGGTTTTTTTCTCCGCTCCAAGAGGTCTTTTTCTTGACCGAGCAGCGCGGGGCGTGCTTGCTTTCTTGCCTTCATGGCAGCAGATTTGTGCAGCTAGCTTCTCTTTGTTCGACCTGACCCTTGCTGGGTGATTGGGTTAAGTTGTGTGGGACAAAGGTGGCATTTGAAGTTTTTCTTGAAACTATCCCAGCGAGAAACAGAAGTTAGGCAAACGATGAAGAGAGATACCACTGAAAAGTTGAAGTCCTCTCTTTAAAGATAAGCTCCAAACTCTTAAAAGTTCTCTCTGAAGAGAAGTGGTCTTGGAAAAGAGCTCTCCTGTGAGAGAACTTGTGCCAGGTCTCTTGAAGATCTTTGTAGCTCGTTCTCAGAAAGACTCGCGCAAGAACCCGGCGCGAGAGCTTGCGCAAGATCCTTTGTCAAGATCTCTGCCAGAGCTCTCTCCGGAGGATTTGTAAAAGATTGCTTGCTTAGAATGTTGTGCCAGATCCTTTGAGAGGGCTGCAAGGTGCCTTGACAAGATCTCTGAGAAAGCTTGTCCTAGATCCTTCAGCAAGATCTCCACAAGAGCTGTCACCAGAAGACTTGTGCAACGTGCGTGTGCTTGAGGCCTGCATGAGATCCTTAGTTTATCTTGATTTGGTGGTGACACCTGGTTGTTTTGAGGCATTGGCTTGCATTTACGACTACCAATCCTACCCAGTGTGGCGGAGAGGGACAGCCACACAGTGTATGCGTCCTGCAACCCCAGCCATCCGAAGGCAGGCTCTTAAGTTGTTACTGTTGTTGCATGTTGTTAGAGGTAGCCGACCTTGAGTCAACCAGTACAGTAACCGTTTGGAGGAACCGAGCAACCTTGCAGGAGACGTGGAAGTCTACGGGCTCAGCGGGCTGCGAACGCGGTCGTTGCTGGCTGAACAATACCAGCAGGATCCTAAGGAGGGAAGCAGTTGGGGGACAGCCAAGGAGATGGACGCCTTTGTTGTGCATGTTGTGCTGTGACAGCATGTAGGTGGATGTGGGATGATGTGGGCAGGTGTGGGAAGATTGGTCGAAGTTCTTCCGAGATGATGCGGGGTGGATATGGAGGGATGACAAAAACGCTTCAGGTGTCCCTCCAAGTGCTCCTCGGGTTGAGATGGTCGGTTGATTTGTGATCCGTTCCGGCCGAGGCGAGAGAGGGGCCAAACCAGCAATGCAGTGAACGAAGCCTTAAGCCCAGGCCTCAGCAGCCCTGGAAGTTCGAAACAATTTGAAGGCCCTGGTTCTTTGCCCGGAAGAAGTCCGCAACTTCACAAATCATGGGGGCCAAATGCCACCACCTACCAAGGATATGTATGTCACACATCCTTCAATGCTGCGTATCACACACGCATACCAGTTGTACCTCACAAGGCAGGTTGTTCGTATTCTGTGTGTTTGTCTATCCCTCTCCTTCTCTATTTGTATCGGCATATCCGGCTACTTGTCCATCTATCATCATCGATCTATGTTTGTTTTTCTATCTGTATGTGTCTGGAACGAACTCTAAAGGTCTCCATCTGTTTTTTCAACATCAAACAATCGAAAACTGTCAGTGATTTTCACGGTTTTGATTGCACGTGCTTCTCGCCGCAGAGGCATCCAGGTTTTGAACATCTTAACTTCAAAAAGAAGGTCGTGAGACCGTGATTTTTTAAAAGCAATTTTGACTTGTAAACGTGCTTCGCGCCACAGCAATGTGCAATTTTTCCCCACCTCTGTCACAACTTCAACTGATCTCCCCACCTGCTGCCTTGCGACCATTCCGAAGCACAAAACATCTTAAAACTATTGAAAAAACATAGCATTTCCCGCCGCAGTTCCTATATCAGTCATACACGCATGCGCACACATCTCTCTTGACATGTTTTCTTTGCAGACATCTCTTTTGACAGAATACCTGCCACTTTCCATCAGGAACTTGCTATCCTTCCTTGTGCATCTTTATGTCAGCCTGATCTTAGATACATTTGATTTTTCCGACATTAAATATCACATAGTGAATGACATAGTTTGTTTAATCAATCTTTATGCATATTTTTTGCACATTTTGTGCATGTCCGTCTGAGAGTTAAAGTCTCATACTGATCATCATTGTGTCCAAATCATCACCTAAATGTGGGTCGTGGCGCTTCTCACCTTTTTACGGCTCAGCACTTGCCCCAGGTTCTGAGTCGTGCTGGCTTCTTCGCAAGCTCACGCCATACCAGGTCGCTTTCCAAAATTCACAGCATTACTGGTGCCTGCAAGTGGTCCGTGAAATCTCGGGATTTGCTAAGTGCTATTGCATACTGTATAGCGGTGTATGTCATTTACCATTTTCATGTATCACAAGTCGCAGGAATGGATGGTTGCCACCAAAAAAACTCTGTAAGAACCTTACACAAAAAGAGGTTAAAGTCTCGACAAGTTGTTTCATGTCCTGGGGGCCAGGGTAGGGATGCAATAATTTCAAAGATGTTCATGATATTCCAAACAGATCTACGACGTGAGATCAGACATCATCAGATGTCACACATCACATACTGGTTGGTATTTTGGCTAGAGATATGTTTGAATGTGAAGCAATCAATTTCATGATTTGTTTGGTCTCCATGGGCTAGATCTGTTAGAAGATTTGTTAGAAGTTAGAAGATCTGTTAGAAGATCTGTTAGATCTTTGTGGCCGTTCCAATTTCACTCCTGCCACAGATGCAATGCCTCTTCGACAAGGCCGCGGGCCAAGTTTGAAGCGGCATCAGGTCTGACTTCGGATGCACACCAAAAGTCTTCAACACACAGCTTTTTTCTTGCGGAAAAAATAACTAAAAGCTCGTCTTTACCTGTTTCAGATTTGTTTATTCATTTGATCTACTGGAATATTTTTCTGATATGTCCAAACATGTGGATCGGGAACTCTAGTAACTTACTTACTTACTTACTTACTTACTTACTTACTCACTTACTTACTTACTTACTTACTTACTTACTTACTTACTTACTTATGTACTTAGTTCATACTTTGTTTTTCTTTGTGTTCTGTGTGTTCCTATGGGCAGAACATTGAAGTTCTTAACCCATTGGTTTCTATAACTCACTGAGGGGCAGGTGGGCACAATCTTGGACGGTTGTGATGGCCTTTTGGTTTATTCTTAGCCCCATTTAGATATTTACTAGCTATGTTTCGCCAGTTTTGTGTTTTCTTTCCACGACTGAGCATTATCAACCAGTGAGTGTGGAAACCAATTATCAACCAGTCTCAGCCACTATTACGATTATTAAGAACCATTATCTTCCTTATCCTTCTACGACTATCAGCCAGTATCAACTTTCAGCAGTGGATACGTTTGGTCCCCGGCCGTTGTTGTGACATGGTCAAGGTCAACGTGCAGACCTATGAGGATGGCGCTGTCATCCTCAGTGCTGGACCCAAGGAGCCATTGTGGTTGTTCGGATCGATTGATTGATCGAGAGAGGCAGGTAGAGATCAAGAGACTGTGAAAGGGATAGATCGTAATAGATAGAGATATAGAGAAAGAGAGATAGATGGATAGATAGGTTGATTGATAATTTGGTGATAGATTCGGATAGATTCAGATAGATCGATAGACAATCAGGTAGGCAGAAAGGTAGATCATCAGGACTGATGATCAGATAGATGGAAGGATCGACCAAACCTACATACTTCTCTTTGGAGACCGGGGAAATTTCCGCAAGTGACCCAATCAATCAAAAAGAAAGATGATTAGAAAGCTACGCTGAGCCATTGGGCTACCATCGGCGATTGCCATTGGGGATTACCAGGGGATTGGGGCTGGTCTAAGAGACCATAAGATGTAGTTCATGAGAAAAAATAAAAACAACATCAGACACAAAAACCAGCTCCCAGCTGCCGGTGTCTTGATTTGAGGGCGACTTCAGACAGGTAGATCCATTAGATAGACGAGGTAGATAGATAGGATGCTTCTCTTGCTTCTCTCCTCTGAGCATAGAAAGGAGCAGATGGATGATTTGCATTTGCAAATGTAAATGTGAGGGTTTAGTTTGCGTCAAAGGTTGAGTTGCAGAAAGCGTTTTTTTTCTTAGTGGTTTACGGAAACACCATGCTTTGATGGGTTTGTAGTCAACACCCTGTACCCTGGTACACAATCATTCGCCACTGTATCCCCCATCAATCTACCATCGATTAACCATTGATTAAATATCGATTGACCACCATTAAACAATCGGAGCACCAGCTCGGGATCTTTCAAGCATTGCACATCGCTCCTGGCACGTAGGAACACCAGGATCTACACATTGTGCTGCAGGGCCAGGTCGAAACGTGGGGAAAGTGGTGGTGTTTTCTTCAGCTGTTCATTAAACAGTTTCAATATCGTGGTTGGTGTTTGGTCAATAGCTTAGTATGCTGAATGGTTGGTCAGTAGTTGGTATAAACAACAGAAATGGAAAGGAACTACGTGGTGATTCATTGAACCGCTGTTGTTTGATAATAGTCTTGCCCCCAGTTGCTGAGCCGGGGAGGTGGATAGTCGTGGTTGCATTTGGTTGGAAAAAAGTTGAAGCCCAGTTAAGAACAACAGGTAATCATGGTTGGCAAACATTACGATAGAATTGGTTCATCGCGTTTGAGGGTAATGGCTGATAGGGGTTGAGCTTGGGTTGAGCAGAACGGTTGATAGGGGTTGAGCTTGGGTTGCGCAGAACAGCTATTTGTATGGTAACAGTTGGCAATCCCGCACTTTGGCTGTGATGGTTAGGAATGCTTGATAATCACAAGTAATTTGACTGATGATAACGGTTGATGAAAATAATTGGTCTTGGTTGATGACGGGATAGTGGTGGTGATCACTAAAGGGTGATTACCAGCAGCTGATGCAGTAGTGGCTGGTAATAGCCGTTGACTTTGCATAGGTATATACATAGATACAGATAGAAATACATACACATATAAAGCTTAATAATTGCTTTATGGATTTTATGGCTATCATACGTGTGCCTGTCAAGAAAGGCAAAGAACGGTTGATGGCGGGAATCTATGCATGGCAGCATTCTTCGCACACTTGCCGACGCGGGCGGCCTGACGGCCTGACTAGATCGAGAAATACTGGGATGGTGGGATTCCATGGATGATGACATGTTGATAAGTAATGCAGAAATCTGCTATTTTAGATGATTAAGACAACTCTGTTCAACTAGCCTGGTTGTGTGGAAAATCCAGAATTGAATGGACAGTTACCTGCAATCAATTGCTTACACCTTTCTCGAAATTTTGGGCCTGGGATGGTGTCCTCTGAGCCACCTGAGCGCATTGTCAGTGAATTCTCACTGTATGCGAGAAGTCCCTGCGACCAACAATGCATCTCGCTATATGAAGCATTATATGCCTGGAAACAAGACAAACACATAAACAATTGTAAAACAGAATCATTTTTTTTCAAAAGCACTTCTTTATTCCAAATGTTCTCCTTTTGCCCACTTTGACAAGACAGCAGGAGTTGTTTGAAATGTGCGTGGTGCTAATCATTTCTGCGCCGATCGCTTTTTCTCCAACAAATCCTTCTTGAGAGTCAGGATTATTGGCTGATTTATGGTTGGCTATGACGATTACTGATTGATTTGTGGCTGAAAATGCTTGATGGCAGTCCTCAACTCACATGTTGGAACATCTTGGAACAGAGCTATCGCAGCCAACCACGCATCACACGTTGAGTTCCCAGGTCCTTAATGGGGGGCGCCTGCCATGGTATCCCTGTGCCGTGTCCGGTCACGGACGCCGTTGTTGGCTTCGCTATTTCCGGCGACGGGTCTGGTCATCCCTACATCCAAGCGATCGCAGCGATGGCATATGCATTCGGCCAGGCTGCAGAAGTTCTTCACCAACAAGACCCATAAAAAGTATTGCGAAAACTGTGGGAAGCCTAGTGCTTTACTTCTGGAAGTCTGTAGCTATTGTGGGGAGCGGCTGGGTGATGAACACATCGCACCCATGAAGCGAGATCCATTGCAGGTAGCTTTGCTGGGCTCACAAGATTTGTTTGAAGAACTTCATCGATCATTCCACTTGTTGCTGTTGAAGAACTGTTACCCCGTTGGTCAACAGCATCTTCTGGTGCTGCCCAAAACCAGTGGCTTCTATGACATAAGGCAGCTCCGAAAGAAGCACCTCAAACTGCTGGAAATGATGTATCAGAAGGGCCTGGAACATTTGAAGATCGAGCCTGGTACACCAGTAGCATGTGGCTTCTCATACCCCTCGGACTACAACCATTTGCATTTGCACATGGTGACACCTCCCTTTACTTCGAAGGAGCTTTTTCAGCGTCACGTGTTTTATCCATTGCCCGAAGTTCAGCTGCAGTTGCAGCGGAAGGGCAGTGTGCGTCCACACCCTGTTCTGGACTTGGAAGCGGAAGAGGTGCAACGACAGTGGATTGAAAATATGGACGCACAAAGAGTTGACGACGGCAGTTGAAGTGGAAGGAGTTGTGAGGCGGGAACTGCTTTCTAAAGAAGATCTCCCACTACACATGCAGCCAGCCTTTGTTGAGCCGTGGGCTTGAAGACAGACAGAAGATGGCGAAGATGGAGGAGCGAAAAAGATGCGTTAACCAGGGTGAGAGATGGTGAAAGGTCCTAATACAGTTGCCCGATGCTTCAAGCTGCCCCGTATTCAATCGGGACTTGATGCCTTTGTACTGTACTCCAGTGATGGATCTATCCAGTACGACTCTATTATTCATGATTACAGCTTGTGTGCACAAACTCGCACACCACTACTGTGGGAGCCTGCACTCCATTTATTTGGTGATGCTTCTTTGTTTGATTGAATGTTGTGGCCTCTGTTTCTTTGTGTCTTTGATGGTTTGTTTGGCCATTGGTCTCCTGGTTTGTGGTTTCAAACACTTTTTGTTTTCCCCCAAGCATATTTTTGAAATGGCTGAACTGACCATTATTAGCCATGATAACCTTTGTAACCATTATAAACTACTAGCTCACCACTAATTCACCATGGCTGAGCAAACCACCAAGCAGCTTCCCATGTTCACAGTTTGCTGTTCCCATCGCATGCGGAGGTGCCACTGGTGGATTCCAAAGGCCTACGGGAAGGGCATCGTGGTGGCTCGGGGCATGGAATTGTGATGAATTGTGGTGATCGATCCTAGTGGTTTCATATGGCATTCGATTCTTGTTTGTATATGGAATTGTATTTGGGTATACGAGTAACTCACATGCATTCATACGTACGTACATACATACGTACGTGCGCACATACGTACATACGTACGTACGTACGTGCGCACATACGTACATACGTACATACGTGCGCACATGCGTGCATACATACATACATACATACATACATACATACATACATACATACATACACACCTTCCTACATACCGGTGCAATTGCACTCCCTGTATAGGCTGACATTACTCATGTTATTTTGGAAGCGGGTACAAAAATGTTTGGATCGGTTGTGTCGCGATGGTCCAGGATGGATGGCACTGATTGAAAGAACGTGCTTAATCCATTGCTTGAGGGAAGCACAGTCTGTTTTGACTTGAGGCTTTTTGCAGATTTCTGCTTGGCTTGGGTTGCCGGTTCGGCTTCATGTCTGAAAGCAGTATTTTGGTTCGAATGTGCGCATTCTTACTTGGGTTCCAAGAAACTGCTTTCGCATCTAAAGAATAAAAATATTTTTGTTTTACCCCTTTTTATCTCCCTTCCCTTCCTCGCTTGCCGCTTGCTCTCTCTCTCTCTCTCTCTCTCTCACCCTTCCTCCAAACCTAGGATTCAAAGACACAAGCCTTCAGGCTTTTCGGCCCAGCGTCATCAGTTTCGAGCATTCCCCAAACACTGCAGAGATGGACTTGCCGAAACATTGGACATGGAGTCGGGGCACAGTTCCTGAGGTGAAGAAATTGCAGTAGTTGAGCGTCGGGACACTTCAGAGATTGAGATGATTGAGATGCAGAGTTGGCGAGGTTAGAAGCAGGGCCAGAAATGCGGGACACAAAGCCATTGAAGTGCATAAAGATGGTTTGATATTGACAACAGCTAGGCTTCAGAAGTTGGGCAACGACTGTATTTTGGGAAACGTTGGGATGCTGATGATGCTGAGCGTCAATTTCTGTTGGCCATGCTCAGAGGTGTAACCAATCAATCCCCCAACTGATGGGAGTGCTGACATTGGATCCTGTAAGTCTTCTGTTTGTTCCTCGGCTTGTCTCTGAGGTATGGGTGTCATGGGCTACACAGGAGTCTTGTACAAGGACGCTGATCAATGCCATGCCGTTACGTGATCTGCCATTGGCCATGTCAGCTATTCTCACTCCTTTTGGCTATAGGGCATGGTCATCCAACTGTTTCATGGGGATTTTTGTTCAACCTTAAATCCGCATGATTAGTTGACTTAGTTATACTTGGTCCATTTAGTTAGTCCATTGACATTCCATTGACTTAGACAGTAACCTAGTTAACCACTGTCAACTGGTGAATTTCTCATTAGCTGCTGCAACTTGGTCCATTTCTCAGCCCCAGATCTTCCCACGCAGCAGTAACCATGGCCATCCGTTGCTGTTCGCCGCAGGAGGAGGCCTTCAAGGCAGTTGCCAGAGGAGCAGTGCCCTGGCTGGTGCCAGCAGTGAAACCTATAACAGGACCTATGGCATACTGAACGAATGAACATACTAGGTACTAATGTATGCTACAGCTTCATGCTATACCTAGCGCATAATTTTGCATACGTACAAAAATAATCATGCATAATCTTTACACCTACATCATCTCTTTACTGATGAAGTCTTGAAATTCATTGAAATCAATTGAAATCTATTCATGTGTTAAGTACTCGGTGCTGCTAAATAGTTACTTCAATGGCTTACTCTTAACCAACTTAAGGGATAGCTACTGTTAGATTCACCATGTTGACAAACAGGTCAAGTAACTATCAGTAAGCCATGAATCAAGTCACGACTGACTGTTTTGCCATTACCCTGGATTACTATCAGTTATCCATTTGTCACTAAATTAGGCATCACCCAGCACCCATTGACCATCCATTGAGAATCTTTCAGAATCATGAGCCCCGGTCAATCATTTAGAACCACTTCATTCCTACCTTTGCCAAGCGGTATGCCAGTTGGGGCAAAGCCAAAGAGACCCTGGCAAAAAATGCTACTCACCGTCACCATGTTCAACCAGTATAGAGTAAGCGACCGCATCATTAAACATTCGGAATTAGTATTAGAGGACTCACTTTTGTTGAGGGCACGTGGCGAGGATCAACTTTGATCTTCCCACATATTCATACAATTGATGGCAGTCGCTAGCAGATGCTGGCAGTGGTCTTCCTTGGGTCACCTTAGGGTGGAACTTTGGCAATCCCAAGGTTCAGACATTGATTTTGAGCAGCACGCTTCTCCAAGACATGTCGGCAACTCAGATGCGACAGTCTTGAAGTGCCCAAGTCTCCATGCGATTTCCCATGATTTCCCTGTGCCTTGGCAGGTTTGGCAATGCCTTGGAAGAAACGATCATCAGATCTCGTATCCTCACGAGTATCCGGCAGCAAGAGGACGCTGAAGGGTGCCTTCTGGCCCGGTGTGCCGCATGCTGTGTTGCCATGTCCTTTGTGTGCGTCAAAGGGACCTCTTGGATTGGGAATTTCAGCGATTTTGGCATGTTTTGGAATCTTTCTGTTTATTTTGGTGCCCGCAGCCAGGTTTTATATGCAACCTGTTGGGTCCCAAATGGATGTTTCCCGAAATGCGGCCCCGAAATCCACCATGGACATATTCCAATCATTCAAGCAAGAACATCAATGATGTAGCTGCAACTTTTCATCACCACATGTAACAATTCCAGCAAACTTGCAGTAAGCAACTTGTTGGTTGACCTTGGTTGACCTTGGTTGACCTTGGTTGGCCTTGGTTGACCTTGGTTGACCTTGGTTGGTGGTTCGATCCCCTTGGTTGAACCTGGTAGGTGATGGCGGGGACCCGTTGAAGCTTGGGAGGAGCTCCAACACCTCCGCATGGATCAGCTGGATGGCCTTGCCAGCCTCTACGAGGCCCCGCAACAGCGGGTTTTTCCGAGGCAGAAAGCCATAGAAAACGCGTAGAAAACATTAGAAAACGAGTAAGGAAGGAGTAAATTATAACCGAAAAGATCCTAAAGGCATAATAAGTTATAGTTATAGTATTATAGTAGGTTGATGGAGGGACAACTGGAAGTAAGCTGATGAAGGAACAACTTCAGGGACTTAAGCTGAAGCAAGGAATAGAAAGGGTGCATAAATACGTAATAATAAGTTTGATTGCGCAGGCATGTTTGAACCTGTGTGACATTGCCCGTGAACACCCAGAGTTTTGATGCCAAGCTCAATAGGGGTGCCAGTGACTCATTTGTGGAGTCACTTGCTTGGCCTTCCGGATCCGGACATGGGTTTTCACAGGATCGCCGAACAGTACCACACGAAGGGCAGCCACAGCTAGCACTAGAACAACACAACCAAACCAACGGCACCAATTTCTGACAAAGTATGGTCAATGTCGGTCCCCCAATGTCACTCAGAATATCACTCAGAATATCACTCAGAATATCACTCCTTTGAATTGGGAACCCGGAAAGTTGGTATGGCTCAGCTTGGGGCCCAAGCTTGACTCATCCTCCAGTCGATCATCCTGAAGCCTGGAGAAGTTCATGAAAGGCTCAGCTCTCAGTCGACCAGTGGCCAAAATTGTTGTTTGACTTCCTTTGCGCTACCAAGAGCTCCGGTTTTTCTGAGCCATAGGATATATGTGCAAATGCGTGGCGTAGAGGTGGACACATTGCATACTTATGACAAATGCTTTCCACACATGCTCTAAGCAATGACCCCATCACACTTTGGGCACCTGACTGGCTCCAGGTCATCTTTCCGGCTGGGTTTCATCTTGCAAGGACAAGCTGAGGCGGGAGAGCGCTGTCCCACCCTGACCAACCCTGGCACTCGGCGCTGTGCAAGGCCACGTTGATCAACCAGGACGGCGCGGCCGGGGATCCCGGAGCTGTTGGGGATTGGCCTCGCTGTGAGACGCAGCATCCCGAGGCCATACGGGAGCCAGTGATTCTCAAGGACAGAGGTGTGGATGCAAAGAGGGGCTTCGGGCGTTCTGTGGTATGGTTTTCTGGCAGAGGTCTCTCACCCTTTCCGCCCTCCCAAGGTTTGATCATGGAATCCCGTTGTCTCCATGAATCCCTAAAATTTATAGTTTCTTGATGGTTCTTGTTCCCGTGGTTTTTTCCTGGTTTTTGAGATGTGGGACGGCTTGAAGACTTCAAGAGGGACACAAATGAAGCTGAAAAAATGATGTGATTTGATTTGATTAGACAATATTAGACCACCAAACTAGATCAACTCAATTTGATAGGATAGTGTCAGCCCAGATGGACCTGCCTGGTTACTCGTCCACAAGCAGGTAGCCCGGTAGCGTGTGATAAGTGAGGGTAGGGTAGTTTCTGTTGGGTTGAGGAGTTGAGGATTTAGGGTTTTTTGGAAGTGCCATGCACGACGCAGGACAGGTAGCTAGCTGGCTAGCTAACTTAGCTACCTGCACGTAGCACAGTAGATGGTTGGATGGGCAGACAAAGGTAAACAAATATTGTAAAAACACACACACGCACATATATATCTATAATATATATATATATATGTGTGTGTGTGTGTATTTGCTGGCAAGCAGGTAAAGCAGCGCTTGCACTGGTACATTGGTGGGTTGATGAACGGATGGACGAGTGGATGAAAGGATGGGTGGGTGGATGGGTGACTTGGATACAACAAATATAATAAGAAAAGTAGGTATACACCTGGATTGATGCAGAAACGGAATCGAACAGAGGACAGATGGGCGGATTGATGGATCAATGGATCGATTGATAGATCATACGGGTGGACACTGTACACAAGGGAGAGAGAGAGAGAGAGAGAGAGAGAGAGAGAGAGAGATGAAGAGAGATGGACAGAGGCAGGCAGACAGACAGACAATGACAAATAGACTGACAGGCGGGGAAGTACAGGTGCATAGGTACAGATCTGATATGGCGTACGGCCAGCAGACCAGCCTGCAATTAAACGACGAATAGCTGAACTCCTTCCCCCACACGCTTCCTGACCTTGGCATTTGCCAGGCAAAGTCCTTATTCCTGAGGATGCAGACATTCACGACAAGTTGGGGGCCTAAGACAGGAATGACATGCGAAGAAATTTCGAAGTCAGGCCTTGATCCCATCGCTGTTGCTGCCGAGGTGTCCCATGCTCCGCCTGTCTTTGGCACCTGGAGAGTTGGGACCTTGCTTGGCTTACAGATGCTTGCAGGTGGTGGCTGGTGCTACTGTACCAACCTGATGAAAGATGATGAAAGGATAGTGAAAGATGATGAAAGATGATGAAAGATGATGAATGATGAAGTTCAAAGGCTGTTAGGTACTGTTCTTAGTTCGTTCATTGACCACTTACTGTAGGATTTTTTAATGCCGTAAGCTGGATGAAAAGATGAATCACAAGACATTGTGATTTGCACGAGTGAAGCCATGAGATAAGTCACAATGAACAGGGGATAGCCCAAAAGCAAGTCATGTTGTAATCTTGTCGGACCGTTGTTTTTAGCATCATTGTCACTAAGGAGCTCTTCTGGTCCGAATATTGCGATTGTAGAGGAATATCGCCACGAAATGGTGCAGCACCAATCCTGGTCACAACCAAACAGATTGTTGCTACATTCATTAGTTTTTTTTCTTGTTCTTGGTAGGCCATTGCCTTCATGCCACGTTCATAAGTAAATCTTAGATATTCTTAGTATTCTTCGTGAACCACTACAGGTCATTCGGAACCACCACTATTGGTCATTGCCAGGCTAGTCATTGCCAAGTACGCTTACCGGCCGTAGTCGTTGCCACCCATGGTTAAACATATATCATGAAGCATTACCAACCATGGGTTAAGATTCTTAGCACATCTAGTGGCTTGGAAGCACCAACTCCAAGGACCAAAAATGCAAAGGTGGCAGTTTGGTCAGGTGGAATGGGAAAGCGGTCGGGCCAAGAAATTCCCTGGTTGAGCGGTTTGGGGGTCATTCAGATATGGGAAGAGAGAGAGGGAGAGAGAGAGAGAGAGAGACAGAGAGAGGGAGAGAGATAAATATAGATAGATCTTGTTTGTCGTATTTACATTTGGCTGACTATTGCCTTCTTATGTCAACCAATCAGTCTACAGAGGTAGGATCCGAGTATTTTTCGTGGCTTGGGTGGGCGGACATGGCTGCAGGGTAGCATTTTGCATTCCTTGCCAGGCCGGACAGTTGCGGTGTTCTTGGAAGTTGTGCGGAAGAAGAAACGGCTCTCAGCCAGTGCGGGATCCTGCCCAGGAAAGTCCGCAGATGGAGATGTTGTCACCGCAGCTGTTCTTCTGGGGGCACTTTCTACTAGTACCCCATCCCCGATCATCCGTACCATCCAATTGCACTGGGAGATCCAAAAAATAAGACTCTCATGGTTTAAAACCATGAGCACTTCGTGAATTGCCTTTTAAAACCACGATTGGTTCATCAATGCTTGTTTATTAATCTGTATCGTTGTTATATAGTCGTTGTTATAACTTCATTGCTTATTTCATCACTAAACAACGGGTTAACACCTGTATTTGTCGAAAGTTCTTTGCTCATTGGCACCGTGAAGTGCCCACACTCGATCTCTGCGGTCCGTCATGGCTGAGGCCCAGATATCTCCCCGATGAGTTGCAGTAGTGAGGCGCGGCGAGGTGCTAGGAAAGGCTGACGATTCATGTTGGATCTGTATGAATAAACCACAACCGCCTGTGCACCTCAGCTGGTGGTTCGCCGTCAAAGGGGATGTATTGATTATATTTACCATTAGAAAGATGAGAGAGATGAAGTGAAAAGAAGGAGTCAAGATGAGCTATGTAAGTAATTCAGGAGATTGAGTTAATCATTTTATTTCTGTTAAACCATGAAGGTATCATAAACTAGTACTGTATCACTACTAATCACGCGGCCTTGACCATTGCAAGCAAACATTGATTAATCCTTGCCAGTCCTTACAAACCTGTAGTATCGGCCATCAATCAGGCTTTTTTAAATATATATATATATAATATATTATATATATACATATAGATAGAAGCATCATTGGTGTGCATAGGCGCGCATTCTCTTTCTGAAAGTAACATGTTCTTCTCAGTTCCATGTGAGCTTTCAAGTTTTCTGTAGCCCCTGCAGGCACGCCAACGTTCGCCTTCCATGAGACTTGCGATGGTCTCCGATGACAAGGCCCAGCCCGGCTGAAGTCAGATCACAAGACACATGTTTGTAGGTGAAGGGATGCAAGGAGCCTAACCTCGTTGTGAATTTCCAAGGTCTCAGGTAAGCTCAGTTCAAAGCTTGCACCCGGAGAGTTCCATTTGCAGGCAAAGACCTAGCAAAAGTCTCCAAAGTTTTGCTTGAAAGGTTTGTCAAAACAATTGCGTTCCCTTCTGGATTGCGAACCTGTGTGGTATTGTAGGGGCACGCACACGTATGATATTGAATTGGTTTATTTGTTGATATGGATATTTGTGGTATAGAAGGCGCCACGGAAGTACAACCCGTGGCCATCCTACTGGACGAGCTACTGCCAATGTGTCTGTTAGTCTATCCATTCAAGCACGTGATGCCAATATCCTCATTGCTTTGCCTGTGCCCATCCCAACGCATGAGACGTCCTGATGCGAATTTCCGCAACATACTTCATAGTGTTCTAGCAATTTCTCAGGAACTGTTCTAATCATACCATCAGATGTTTATACTTTAATTACTTCAACTGACTTTTCAATTTCTCAGCTTTTTCAACTTTTCTATTCTTTATTCTTAAGTGTTCTATGAATTTCTCATGATTGATTTATCATTCTTCATTTTCTTAACTTTTTCAATTTTTTCAACTTCACCGGGTAAAGATTCACAGCAGCGCTCAGGTGGGCGCCCTGCGGAAGGTGGTGGTGTTCCGAACCTTGGCGCAGGAACAGTTGGAGAACTTGGCGAATGCCTTGGAGGCCGAAGGGCCACCCATTGTGGGACGGCACTGGGACATCACAGAGAGAAAAAGAGAAAAAGAAGAGAACAAGAGGGGAGAAGAGAGAGAGAGAGAGAGAGAGAGGAGAGGAGAGAGAGAGAGAGAGATAGGAAGAAGAGAGAGAAGAGGAGAGAGAGAGAGAGAGAGATATAGGAAGAAGAGGAAGAAGAGGAGAGAGAGAGAGAGAGATAGGAAGAAGAGGAGGAGAGAGAGGGAATCCCCAAAGGAACCGGAAGGATTAAGCGAAAGGGTCTTTGGCTTGGAAGCAAAACGGAGTTTGCTAACCTGGAAATTGGCTGCGGTATTTTGCATGCGGCCATGGGCAATATCAAAGTCGCATGGAATCAAACATCACCTTTGAAAAGAGATACGCTTGTGGTTTTTTGACACCTTGGCTACCATGAGTGCCTCCACTAAACCTATCTGGAAGGATAGCCCCAAACCACTTGAAAACCTCAACATGTGACCCCAAAAATGGCAATATAGGATATGTTTTGGCCAAAATGGAATTTCGAGCACCCAGTTGTTGCAAGTGTTTTAGTTCTTATGCTACACGTTAAAAGTCGAAACTTTTAACCCAAAAAGAATTTCCAAACTCTGAGTTTCAGGGCCAAACTCGGCGGCAGAGTCCACCTCAGAGCCCACCAGGTGGAGAGCAGAAGACCTGGGGAGATCATCTTCAACCAAGGCTGGGCCTTCCATGCAGCAAGGTTCATAGCTTCCATGTAGCCATTCAATGGTTGCGTAAGTGTGAGCATTAGAAGCTTGCACATTAGACATAGAATAATGGAAATGTATGTAATGCAAATGGACATTGAAGTGATGCAATGTAAAGTACTGTAAGGATATGTAAGATAAATGCCATATAATGTAAGGCCATGTAGTAGGATGGTCAGAAAGTCACCCTGAAAGGCCAAGCATGGCGTAGCTGAGTTTTGGCACAACGAAGTTTGTGTATAGGGGGTGTCGGGGGTGGGGTTGGAAAGTGGCCGTTAAGAAAAACAGTTTTGCTTTTTCAAGGGTTTGTGGACTGGCAGTTGGTTGTTTGTTTTCTCGTTTGTTGACCTTTTCTTGGATGAGTTTGTTGCCGGAAACATTGTAAGTTGCATGTGCTCTTGTGATTTTGCCCGTGAAGACCAAAAAAACCACACAAATACCATCACACACCAATGTGTTGTTTGCATGTGGCGCAAAAAGCGTGCCAATACCACAGTTTCGCCCGGGGGGGGTACGAGGGAATAGTTGAGCCTATGTCATTGAACAGCTTTGGTCCTATTCTTGCTCCTTTTGAATCAAAAACTCTTAACATTAGTTTTAAAAGAGTACGACGTTTAATAATTTTCCTGTTTGAAACATCTAACTTCTGAAGGTGCCCAAATCTAACCCAAGTCCCAAATGTGGGAAATAGTTTCACATTAATATCCGTTTAAAAGCCTAGACAGTTCCCTTTTGAAATATTGAGCTTGTTTTAAGGTTGTTCCAAATTCTGTCCTGGGCCTTGGCGTTTGGAGCAATAGAATCGCAGCATACCAATTATTCCCAGCCACAGGGCGGGGGGTAGCAAGAAATACCTAAAACCTGCAATGATTGGAGCCTGGGCTTCGGGTTCAGCATTTTGCGGTGTAGTTAGATCTTTTTGCAGCTGGGGTTTGCAGGAAACACCTTGAATGATAGTTTTCTTGCAACGTCTTCCCGCGTTGGTTCAGGGTGATCTCGGGTTTCGGGTTTTGTTTCGATTTTGGATTTTCGGAGTTTAGGTTTTACGGTTTGCAGTTTTGGGGTGTGTTATAATTGAAAAGCTCAACAAGAACGAGCCTGCGCATAGCATCTGAAAGGACTTACTTCTGGGTTTGACACGGGCGAATTGATCAGGAATCATTTTTAAGAATCGCATTAAGGGTTGGACATCTTGGAACTCAGCACTTGGTGTTAATGTTGAGCAACAACATATGGCCAGAAAAGGTAAAGGATCAGGAGAGCATTTTCCACCCCAAGAGTTTTGCATTAGCACCATGCTGAGCAATCCGCTTTTGAGTTTCCAGGTGTTCCTACTCCCTTTGCCAAATGATGCCAAATGATTCCGGAATTGTGTATTGAATGTATTGAAAGGCTTGCATTAAGGGGATTGACGTGCTTTGCAAAATTTCTTATTTATCCTCATCTAGCTTGCTTGTTTCTACCAATATGTTTGTACATGTGACATTGTGTTGAAAGCACGCAATTACATTGGATGTGAGCAACGGTTTGCAACAGGAAAGTGGATATATATATATACATTGATGCGCTTGCTGTGTGCCATTTTACAGTTATAACTTATGACAATTTCCCCAAAATGAAAAATATTAAATACATATTCTGCCCAAAAAAGATGCGTCATTCAGCACTACTCAAACCTATCTAGATGTTCTGAATCATGTGTGGATTAATGCAGATGATTATTTTGCAACCGGCGCCAACCGACTCACGACGTTCCATAGAGATTGTGCCAGGTGAACCTGGGAAGGTGTTCTACATTATCCATACTGGACTGCTTGAGGTGCGAATGAAACTGCTGAACAGTTGGGCTGCACAGCATGGCACAGCATGGCACAGCCAACGGCCACTAGATCGGGCACTTGGTGAACAATTGTAGGTGTTGCTGTTGGTATTTGCATTTAGGTAGTTTTAAGTAAAGATATTGATAAAATGTACACACTTACTGCTGCTGGCAATGATATCACAAGCAGAAGGATTGGTAAGGATTGCGCATTCCGACTACATCGTGGCCGATTAGTGGACCAGAAACTTGACAGAGAAACCAATGTTCGGTGTCACAAGTGCTCAGTCTTGGGATCATGACACATCCAAAGCCCGTTGCCACACTTGGAATGTTCCCCTTGAGTTCTCTGACCAGCCGATGTGAGCGGGGGCCCTGTATTGGTGACTGCCAGGTGAGCATCAATGGCCGAAAGGTTCGAACGTTGGGCATGGGCGACTACGTGGGTCGGGGCCTCACTGCGCCGTTGATGGGGGTGTTTTCTCCAATGTTTGCAGCTCCAATGCGCCTGAGTTTACGGTGAGATGAACACGGGGTGTCGCCAGGTGAGCGGGCCTTGCTCCTTGATGAGAACAGAAGTGCAACTGTGAAGGTTGTGGAGGCAGCTGGGGCGCTGGAACGGATGGCAAGTGCCGGGATGCGCATGCCGAAAGGGCTGGCCCATTCAGAAGCCAGGTCTTTGCCCAGCTTGGCTTAGCCTCGGTGATTTGTTCGACCTGGCGAGGACTGTGAGCTTTGGAAGATGGGAGCTGATGACTTTAACGAGGCGGGGTGGTGACCGTTGGGAGAGACATAGAGAGAAGCAGAGACCGTTGGTGTCCAGGAACCCGTTGGGCCCGTTGGGTTCAGTCATTTCTTCAGTGCGATTTCCAAGTGAAGTAGCCACCAGGGCAATACCAGGGGCAACATGTCAAGCACCACCAGGTCATGTCAAACTGCATTGCCACACCCCAATGGTGCCCACCATGGTCCACGAAGCTCCGGTTTCAAGGCGATAAAGCTTGACTCGCCAATTCGGGCCTACATGAAGGCGTGGGTGAGTGAGCGAAGCAGGGAATTCGTTGAAACAAGCATTCCAAGTTCCAGTAATTCTAACATTCTGAATTGACCTTCAATATCATGTCAATATCATTCAATATCATGTTCTTATTCCATGATCAATTTTAAATGTGCATTTTGCTTCTCTTGGAACATTTTGGACCAGCCCGTCATTCTGCCGGCTCGTGTCCCACCTTTTCAAGGAGAGAATCCGCCTGCAAAACACTAGAGTTGACTTGAAGCCCGGTCCTCAAGTGGGTGAGCAAGTGGAGGAACCTATGCTATTTGCAAATGTGGACATGTGGACGGTGGGATCCGCCTCTGTTGATTTTAATTAGCGGCAACATGTGGCACCGACACGATGTGCACCGCTGTGCCACTGACACAGTGCCAGCTTTTGGGAAGTGGAGAGTGGGCAGACGCGCTCTCACCTTTGTGGATGGGACAACCTTCAGTGCCATAAGACATCCAAGATGTGGCGACTACAAAATACACCGAACATCACTGAAGCAAATCGTAAATGGAATTAAACGGTCACAGATTTAAAAGCCATGTGTAAAATTGATTTAAGCTGTTCGAATGCCACAGTCGCTAGTGAATTTTATTATCATTTGAAGCCGCTTAACCACTTCATCAGTTAAGCGCTTTGAGCATGTCCTCCCTCAGTCCCATCTCCTCCTGGGCGCGTCCGAACTCAGTTCCTTGCAGTGCATGCGGGTGATCGGTCGAGGAGGCTTTGGCGTGGTGAAAATGGCCTGGAGCCCCAAGGCCACCGTCATAGGTCTATCGTTTCTGTGGATGGACTGTGAAAAGATGTACCGGTTCTAAGTTAAGAACTTAAGAAGAACCCACTTAAGATCTCGAAATTAAGTTTAACATTTTTCCTAGGCTCAACTAAGAACTTTACGTGAAATAACGCTCAGATGAGTTATCATGGTCACTTTTGGCAGGCTCAACTTTGTTTGGTGTTCCTCATTCAATTATAGCGGCACCTATCAAAGACATGACTCGCGGCATCTTATGGCCTTCGGAACACCATCTGAATCCATTTGATACTTTCAGCAGCCATGGAAGTTCAAAGCCTGGAAACCTCATAGCTTCTGGGAGATTGGCGAGCTTGTTTGATCCATGCCGAGGTAAGGCCGATGGGCGACACAAAGGATCTTGAGACAAGGCAGCACGGGTATTTGATTCACATCGAATGTACTTCAAGCGGCAGAGACATGATATTTTAGATATTTTATTTGTTTTTTTGGGTCTAGATATGTCTAGATCTAGATGCTCATTTCAGTCGGCTGGACAGTTCTTGCCCATTTTCCGATTTGTTCTTGGTAGAGCTTCACGTGTTTACAAGATCTTGCTGTGACTTGTAGGTATGCCTTGAAGTGTGTCAGCAAAAAGCAAGCTGTCTGGAACTCAGACTCTGCCCTCAAATGCTGCAGTGAACAACGATGAGAAGTGGCCGCAAGACACTAGCCTTCAGAGGAGGAGGATCAACCATCATGGGCAACTATTCACCGTCCTTAGCCATCATTGGCCATCATTGAAACATGACAAAAATCATCACAATCCATCACTACATCATTGACCAACATGATCCATTCTTCGTCATCGGACGTCACCTCTCCAGTGTAATGCAAGGCCCCAAATCTGCAGCGGAAGGGAAGTCTCAAGTCTCATCAGATCTCAAGCACCATAAGCACCGTCTCATTTGCCCCTTGCCTCGCCCTTTCGAAGTCGCCTTGCCTCGTCTTTTAGTCGTCGTGGGATGGGCAGAGCGGCGGAGCGTTCAGGTGGAGCAGAAGCAGCAAAAGGCACTGGCCCATGAGCGGAACATCCTTGCGGAGCTGGACCGCCCCGGAGGGGCCAGTGGTGGATCGGCTGGGGTAGCAACGAAGCGGGACGATCATACAGAATCCGACCGCCGGTAGCAGCCAGGAGTGGAACCAATGGGAGCTTTCCAGTATTTTAAAACAGGATTTGAAGGGCTCGGATGAGTTTCAGAGCCCCAAATGCAGAGACTTTGAGTTTGGGGATGTTTTGCCTGCAGTTGAGGGTACGATCACCCTTACCCAGGTTGGGTTTTTCACCGCACAGTATGCTTCTGGGTCACGCTGCGACAAGAGGCTTCCAGGTGTTTTCTCACTGGGAGCTGGACTACCCAGCCTCGTTTCTTTTGTAGCTGTGTGACTCCTTCGGCCGCTTTGCAGGACCACCCCTTCATCATCAAGTTTGTTCGTTCGTTCAACAGCGCATCCCTCGGCCTTCTGTACCGCGGATAAGCGCGGGCTTGAGTTGACTTTAGCAAATTCAAACATGGTACCAAGGTATGCCGATAGCATATGATAGCATTGAACTGGACCCTGAAAATCCCAAGGTTGCCATGGCCCATCCCATGAAGGCTTGGGGGATCCTTGCAGGATGTGTTTTTTTTCTGAGGCGCTCGCTATGTATACTTTCTCACTGAGCTAGCTCCGGCCTGAGTGTTACGGAGCGGCGGACAAGCAAACATGCTTGGCACATCTTGGCACGTTTCGTGACTGGGCTCCGCGATGAGTTTTGCCGTCTTCCAAACCCATTCCCCATGTCCAATCGGGACGCTCTGGTTGACGTTGTTTTATGGGCACGACTAGCTGTGTGACCGATGATTTCCAGGTGCCTATCAGTATGAACTTGGGGTTTCGTCTATTCAACCAGCTGGAAGAATCCACAATATAATTGTGTTTGTTCGTTTTTGTTGATTTTTTACTGCCTGTTATGAACCAGGCTGCTGATAGTTATTGATGTACTGCAATTCAGCATTCTCAAACGCTGGTTCGCCGGATCGAGAACCCTTGTTTGAGCATAGCTATCAGCGGTTGAACCACTCACGAGGTCATGCCGGCCATGACCATCATTCACATTCCTTAACCACCATTGGTTTAAAATTACCAGATGTTAGGCATTAATTCTCCACGATGTTCTGAATCAATTCTCCAATGTCAGCTTTCCGTTGGCATCTCTTCTCAAAGTCAGCTTGCCCTGAGCGTCTCAATGGCAGCTTCCGCATTTCTTCTGAATGTCCTCTCCTTCCCTAGGCATGCCTTCTCAATGTCATCTTTCCCCTGACGTTTGCTGTAAATGTCACACGTCACCCCTAGCATTGCAATGCGACCTTTCCCTTGGCATTTCTCGTTTTCTCAATTGTCGTTTTGCAAAACTATGGGTGCCAGTGATCAAGGCAAATGTTGGTAGCACCGAAGTTTGTTTCCTAAAAATCGACGCAGAGCACTACATGCCGTTTGGTTTCGTTCACCTGACCATGGGTACCAAGAATGGCAAATTACATGCAATGATGGCATGGCCATTCTGATGCCATTCCAAGCCGCTCCAAGGTCACTGGGGGTGAGCTCCTGGACGCTCTCGATGCATTAGGCGAAGCACGCGGTGCATTGTGGCCACAGATGCACGGTTTCACGATGTTTCACGTGAAATGGCAGGTATGGTGAGATGGATTTCACATGAACCACATGTATTGGGCCAAAATAATTGTCAACAAATGTATATATGTATATATATATATATACCGTATGCTGTACTATTTTGGCTCTCCGAAAAGGTCAGCCTCACCTTTTCTCTATTGTTTTGGAGCTTGACCATGCCGGCAAGGCTTGCTGCAAGCTCCACAGGCCCGGATCCCTGCAACAGGAAGGTGAGTTTGCTGACTATGCACGTCCTTACCCACAGCCACAACATTTTATGTAAAACATTCTCGCGATGGAATGCAGCGAGCACGTCCCGCAAAGCACCTCAGTCGGGGTGGCACCGGCCGGGCCAGGCCCAATTTTATTCCGCGTCCATCATCCTCGCCATAGAGTCAGGAACCCATTGTTCTTGCGCATGTTTCAGAAGGATTTTTCACACGTAGGGCATGCTGATGGTTCCATTTTGTTTAGCTTGTTGGCTGACGATCTAGCAAAGACACACAAATCATCCCGAACCCACCGGCTCCGTTTGCCCAACCCTGAGGTTCTTGCATGAGAGACGAATAGCTTACCTGGATTTGAAAGGCCTTCCTTGAGCGATTCCAGATTTTTTGGCTCAGCAGTGGTTGGGTTTTAGATACGCATGGCTGCCACATGACAGTAATACCAACACCATGCAGCAGGCAGGAGATAAGTACGGTTGTGGTCCCCAGCCCTACTGACAGTCGTGCGGTCTCGGTCGCCCACCGCCTTTTCGGCAGATCTTCTCACAGGGTTGAATGGGGTGGCCATATCACAGCCGGAAGAATAACGATATAAAACGATATAAGATGTTTATTTGCAAATGTCCTTTATCTATCGCACCCATAGCTGATTGCTTTCCAAAGATATCAAATCATATCGATCCGCAGTGGTCGAAGCAATCATAGCGACCTTGACCCATTAGTAGACTGCTCGGTCCGTGAGGCGAAAACTGCCTCATTGACCAGCACGGCTATCTCAAGATCATTGACTTTGGCGTGGCTGAAAGGGTGGGATCCTCAGTGGTTGTCCAAAGCTGCAAGGTGGCCCTTGTTTCTCTTTTGATCTGTTTGAGGATTCTAGCCACTCACTCAAAAGAGTTTGTGGTTGAATTTGCGTGCCATTCCAGCCGTGCACCCTCAGATTACTTCGGGCAAAATCTTTGCAGTGCTGAGCTCATTTCCGGAAGAATCTGGATGTCAGAAACAGGATGTCTTATCATTTTTTCTCAGTAGTCCAGGAGAGGAGATGGAGATGTTTGAGCTGTTGCAGTTGAGACTTGTTAGTTGGCCATCATTCACCACAGGCATCCACAGGCCATTATAAATCATCATGCACTGTCAATATCATCTTCACCAACTGTCATTGGCTGTCCTTAGCTGTCGTTGACTGTCATAGTGCCGGCCCCTGAGGTCAAGGGCACTCCGCTCTTTATGGCTCCCGAGGCGTGGCCTTTGAATTTTCTTCGTGGCAGAGTATTGCACGCCATCACCAAACAGATGGGTTCGTATTGCCTTTTTTTGTGGGTCTTTTTGTTGACATATATGGTCCTTATATGTCCTTATATGTCCTTAAATGGTTACATGGTGCATATCTTATTGTTGATTTCCGACGACAATGAGGAACCTCAATGTCATTGTTAAATCATGGTTTGTCATTTAAACATAGCCAGGGAGCACGAGTCAGTTGGATGATCATCCCGACTGTAAATGGGAGCATGACCTAAACTGACATTATTAGTTCTACCTTTTCCAACCTTCAAAACCGTGGAAACATGTGGAACCCCCTGGAAACAGATCGAAACCAATGGTATCAGGAGCAGACCATGTTGGCAGCGTGCTGGGCACCGGGCGTGTGCATTTCATGCTTTGGTTTCGGAACAGTCATTGATCTTGAGCCAATCTGGCTCTAGTTTTTTTTAGGGAAGCTCTTATCATCATACTTTTGGCCAGATCACTTCCTAAGATTTGATGAGCAAGTATTGTTGATGGGGATTGATGGGGTGGTTTGGCTCTGAAGCCATACCATCGAAGTTCTTTCTTCCAACTTGTTCCAACATCCAACTGTGTTGGCTCTTCGATCTTGGCACTGGGTCAATCGGATCTAACATCTTCATATATCTTCATATTTCTTCGTTCACGGCCATGATCAATGCCATTACCATAAGTCAATGGTTGCACGAGTGCACTATCGATCGCTGTTCGTAATCTGCCCGCAATCACAGGCAAGACCATGTTCATGAGTTGAGCCAGGGATCCAGGGATGGGTTCTTCGAACAATTTTTCGGGGCCTTGTCCTTGTCCGAGTATTGATCCCGTTGGAGTCCAGCATCTTGGGGACATCCATGACCAAGTACCCATCATCAGTTTTGTACGACGAAGAGTCGGCAAAGTCTCTGGCAAGTCCTATTTGGCCATGTGCTTCTTCAAGTTGTTTACGTTCCACCCCTGTCCAAGTTGCCATTGTATGCTGCAAGCAGATTCATGGCCAGAGCAACCATCAATATCAAGACTTTGATGATGCATGGCGATGGTTCGGGTAATCTTCAGAATGACCATGATCAGACATGATCAGATGATCTCCATAATCCAATGTAATTATTGGATATCGCGGTGCCGCACTTGAAACGGACCCGTAGGGTCAAAGTGGATGCAATATTATGCAATTGTAAAAAAAGGGATCAAGATTAAAGGTGGTCCATGATATCGCCACACGACGTTCGCATGTCAAATCACTGTTGTGTTTCAAGGGTTCATCTAGGCTCACTATGCATTCCCACATGCATGTCCCACATTCGTTTCCACGTGAAACGAGAGCGTTGCATGTTCAAAGTTTTGTCAAAGGTCATTCTTGGGAAGGGCCAGGGCCTTAGCCACGGAGATCAGCTGTGCTTGCAGGATCGGTGCCCAGCTCCTGACATACCCAAGCCACCACGGGAAGAATGGAGCATATCCAACAGCACCTGTAGGAGACATATGGTCATTGTGAGACGCACATATGCATACGCACACACACATATTTTATTTTTTTGGAAATATACATATATATATATATATATCTTTATATTTATTGTTATACAGATATGTATATATATATATACACACGCACACACACACACACATATATATATATATATATTTATAATGTTAAATACAATTATGCATTTACATGTGGATCCTCCATCTCCATCCCAAAGTGGTGCAATTTGTGGAAGAAAAACACATCAAGTACGCTGTGAGGTTAGTGATGGCTGAAGGATGCCGAAGCTATTCCCAGAGTTTTCCCCACTTTCAGTAATAAACCAATAATTAACCTCTACTTCACTAGTTAACTTATCCAGTAGTCAACCATTATCAATCATTAGCTGATCATTACTCAACAATTTGGTGGCCATTGAACGCCCGTTAGCCGAGACATTCTGAGGTTACAACACTGCGGCTGATTTGTGGAGCCTCGGTGTGTGCCTTTTCGCATCCCATGCCTGCTTTATCCAGGGCCAGTCGCGATTCCGCCGGAATGCAACAGTAACACATTCCGTTACATGTTTTCTATCCTTCTCATTTGCTGCAAAAAGTGGCACAAGAATCTATTTGAAAAAAGAGATATATACTGTAAAAACACCCACCCAGTACTGGGTCATTTTGTGTACTCATATTTATAGTTCAGAATTATATCTAATGTACTTAATTATATGTACTTATGGTATGCTCGTACAGGGGGATGTGGGGGGAAAGGCTACGCTAGAACTTCATTTGGTGCTGGGGAGCCGGAGTGGCGAACAAAAGCAGCAATTCATACCAGCTCCCCTCTTTACGATTCTAGATCAACAGGGAACAATGTAGACATTGAGCAAAAAGATACGAATCGTTTAACAAACGAGTCCAGTAGACATTTAGCAAAAAGTAAGCAGCATGAAAAGGGAAATGAACGCCAGCAATGAGAGGAAATCAGTTTCAGACAGACCATGAAAGGACAATTGCCGCACCTGACATCAAACGAGGACATGAAAGGATTCTCAAGAGATGCAATGGGAAAAAACACTTTACTTTTTGTGATCTCCACCCGGGTATGTCATTTGATATTTTTCATTCTATCTGACATATCCTGACATCCTAATGCCTATTTGGCATCTAGCTGACGGACAGTCTGACATTTCACTTGACATTCTATGTGGCATTGTATCTCACATTCCGCTTGGCATTCCATTTGGCATTCTATGTGGCATTTGGCACTTAACGTGGCTTGTTTTTTTTTTGCACTTTCTGTGGCGTTCTATTAGCATTCTTTGGCACCAATTTATTTTTATTTATGTGGTGTTCTAGATGTTTGGCCTTCTTTCTGGAAGTTTATTTGCCATGCTAGCTAGCATTCTTTCTGACACTTTATTTGGCATTGATTTGGCGTTCTGCCTAGCGTTCCATTTGAAAGACATTCTGGCATTGCATTTTCGTTTGGCATTTTTTTGTTATCATTGAGTGCTTGTGGGGGTTCCGCAAAAACGTTCCAGCAAAACATAATAATGTTGCTCTTATTGAAGTCTTATTGAGGGAGAGGCCTTTGAGTCAAGCAGGGCTTAATGAACACAGTTCGTGCCTTTGGCACTCGGATCGACGAGGAGGTGGAGACAGCTCACATACTTTGAGACCGTAGCTTGTCAGTGAAAAAACACAACCAGGTTTTTTAAACGTATTTCAAAAGTTGTTATTTTTCATCACTAGTTTAGAAATAGATTTCCGCAATGTCTTTGGATGCACACCATTGACATCCAACGAGCAAAGCGGAGAGCTCCTGTCCACAACGGAGACATGGCAGGACTTTATGGTTGGCTCTTTCCCCTTTGGGGATGATCAAGCAAGCAACGCTGAGGCAGGTGTTTTGGAGTAGCAGTTTTGCTGCGGTTCCTGCCTTTCTTAGAGAGTTGGTGCTCGACTTGCCTCTTCGACCACGAAAGCCCCAAAGTCTGCAGTGAGCAATAAAGCCCCATAAGCCCTATTTCGTTTCATGATTTCCATGACGTTCTATGATCCGAATCAGGTTATCCCTGCGCATCATTGTTTCATTTTGCTCTGCTGAGTTTGACCCGTGAAAGCCGTGTCTTGGGCAGATCTTCAAAGCAGTGCTCAAAGCACCGCTGAAGTTTCCGAAATGGCTCGGCGTGCACGAGAAGGACAGACATAACCCCCCCTCCCTGGTGACAATCAGAAAAGATTAAGAAGCGTTGGCCACCATTGATCACCATTAGCCACCACTATGCCACCAGTAACCATCATTACCCATCATTAGTCAATTACTGCCAAAAGTCATCATGCACCATGATTAAGAACTGGTTGGTGGTGTTTAACATTGTGTTTTTCCCTACTTCTTTGGTATGGTCGCAAAGGAAGCCCAGAAGCCAAGCAGCAATTCACAGTGGCAATTCCACCTCCCCCGATGGGGTTGGCTATTGGGTAGACCCCCAAACTAAGATGGACATGGTCCCAGATGCAATTCTCCCGAGTTTGGTTCTCGCAAGGATTGGCTTGTAAATGTTGCTACTGGCTCCTTGTTTTTGAGTCTTTGGGGGTCCTTTTGGTTCGTTGTGATTTTTGATTTGCTAGTCCCCGACGCAGCTGGATTTGTTCTTTGCACTTCATTGTTGGTGCATTTTTTGCATCGACGATCACCCATTTATTGCTACCGCTTGGCATATCGCCCAGGAAGCCAAAGAGCTTATGAAGGCTTTATTGTCAGGGCAGCTCAAGATACCTTCCATTCCCTTCGGGATGCTGTCGAACCACACTGATCCTGCAATTTTCGTGGCTATAAAGGTGGTTGTTTTAAATCTTGACGATCACTGCCGTCATCATGAGTTAAACTCCTTGTCTTCGAGTCCTGAAAAATAGCTATTATTCGCTATCAGTAGCTATAACGGTAATAAGCATGCATGGTCATGGTGCATGATTAGCCACTAGTTGCTATTATGCAATGATTAGTCTATTACCATATTATAGCTACTACTCGCAATTATTAGTTGTTAATGCCTAATTAATACCAGTAAGCTATATCACGTTACTATTATTACTAGCTATTAATACCATATAAGTAGCTATTAGTTCTTATTATACCATTATTAGTCATGACTATTGCCATTATAGCGATTCCTAGCTAATAATTAGCTATTAATGGTTATCATGCTGTACCAGCCTTTATCAACCTTCATCATTCACCATGTGCTTCCCCTGAGGCACCGGGATCCCACGAAGCGCCTGGGTGCGGGGCAAACCGGTTACGATGAGTTGAAGGACGCTGGTGCTTGGGGGGTGATTCATTGTCGTTCATGAATGGCTCATGAATGGCCCATGAGTGGCTCATGAATACCAAGTGATAGCATGAACAAATAGTCATACCAAGTGATAGCAATCAAAGGTGTCACTCAGGAATAAAACGATCTCATTGCAAGTGCGACCATAGTGCTAGCCTTTTTTAAGGGAATGATTCATTGATTCGTTACCCTAGACTGAAACCCACATTGTACATTTTCTGCTCCTTAGTCTTTCTTGACCCCCTGTAATGCATGCATGCGGCCTGGCCCCCAACTAAGTTGCGACGGCTGGCCATTGGGGCAAACCCATGGCAACGCCGGGGCAAAAAAAAAATGATGCATTAACCACCATTGGCAACAAAATAAGAAACAATTCAGTGCCCAACTGTAACTTGGGAGCTAAAAATGGACATATGATGTTCGGCACCCGGCCTGAGTCAGATGCAATTTGCAACAAGGCACCAAGCAAACGGACCCTTGAACACCAAGAAACAAAAAAAACATGTGAAATACAGACCCTTGGAGACGCTTGGACAATGTGACAACGGTCATTCGTTCTTTTGCACCCACATTATCAGTGTTGGAAGTTCCTATGCGACGCCGGAAGCTTACACAATGAACTAGTAGACTAGCAGAGGCATGTGGTCATGTCCTTTGTGAGTCGATCCGTGGTAGCAAAACGTTGGCGCCAACCACTGTCACGGCAATTGCCTACTCGCAGGATAGCAATTATCAGCTTCGTCATCAGCATCACTGGTAAAATCAGCATCCAATTGTGAGATGGAATATCTAAAACATCGCTCGCCCTCAAGTGGACAGACCGATAGACTTCACCCGCTGCCGAATCCCCAGGAGCATCCTTTTTATTCAGACTTCAGTGCCTGCCTTGGAACATGATGGATTTTTAAGCTTTGAACATGCGGCTTATTTCCCTGGTTTCCAGGCAAATGCTGAGTTTCGTATGAACTTGGACAGATTTGGTGCTGAAAACTGGCAAACCTCATCTTTTTGCATCCTTTTCCTCAACAAGGCATGGTTTGTGCGTTCGTGCGTGCATATTTACAGATAGGTGTACATACATGTGATTTAGATGTATACCAATATCTAAGTAACATCCAAGTGGACACATAGAAATGTAATGAAAAAATAGCATCATAAACACAGACTATTTAGTTATATATCTTTATACAAATATTTCATGTGAATACCGGTAACTTGTTGCGCAGCTCAGGATGGGAACACCTCCTTGCACGACAGCTAGCGCCACCCTTCATCCCCAAGGCCTTCGTGATCCGTGTGCTTCCACAAAATTGCGATAGGTATGGCGAGCTGATGGCTTAGTCAAATCGGGGCTACCCCCATATCGCCATTCTTGGAGTATCCCCATTTTCGTGACGAATGCTATCCCCAAATCATCCACAAGTTGTCATTGTTGCAAAGAAATCGTCCATTCCTGGAGTTCCCAACTCTAAGAAACCACCACTTGTGATGAATGATGGGTTTTCCTATTCCTAGAATGATGTGAGTGTGTGTGTTTTTTTGGCCTGTGCGCTATATTGAGATTTGATTTGATTTGATTTGATTTGATGTGATTTGATTTGATTTGATTTGATTTGATTTGATTTGATTTGATTTGGTTTGATTTGGTTTGATTTGATTTGATTTGATTTGATTTGATTTGATTTGATTTGATTTGATTTGATTTGATTTGATTTGATTTGATTTG
>VSDK01010725.1:198766-218580 GCA_009767595.1 Symbiodinium kawagutii | reverse complement strand
TGTGGGGAAAATTTGGGGAAGAAACACAATGCAAAATACTCATGATATTGCTGCCCAACGATGGCCAGAACTGAACAGGGAAATTAGACAGGCTCACCCATGACCCCTGATTATCACTAGCTTTCCTAAGCCAGCAGGAACCCCGAAGACAAATGATTTGCAAATTCGCACGCAGCACGCAGCAATTGCACTTGGAGTTGAAGGTCGTTTTCATTCGCTCCTTGCATTTACAGTGCTGTTTTGGTTTCCTTCCGGATTTCCTCCCTGTTCCATCTTTATATTTGGCGGCCAAAACTTTGTCCAGGCAATTAGGAACAGACAAAGTTGCTGTGGGCCCAAACAAGCCACAAATAGCACATCCACAGGGGAAAAGTCTTCGATCACAGAAGCAATAGACACCCCAGCTATGACGGCTATGAGTCAGAATTGAAAGCGGAGACAAGACCTGATCAACGTTTGGTCTTGAGAATCTACAGATTTGCTGATCAGTTTCATTCCAACAAATCACCTGCCACTCGTAGGGTGAAACCTACGCAGAAGATGCTGAAGGTGGCAAGGCACCGGGCTAGTAGTGGTGTGTCAGCTGACATTGCTGGTGGGGTGTATCATCGCAAGCCGTTCACCGCGTAAGCACTGAGAGACACTTCATAGCACTTCTCATGTGATGTCTCAATGATTTTTGCAGCCTTGCCGTCAGCTTCATGCTGAACCATAGGTTCCTGCCAGCTTTGCCCAGGACGCCGATGGCAGTCTCACTGTTACCGAAGAGGAAGGTGGGGACTCTCATCTCTGTTGGTGAATTGGGGCGGCTGTTCAGATGTGCTGGCAGCGCGTGGCGTGTCCAGGCCATGGAATTAGGGGAGATGCCACAGCCACAATTGCAACAGGCCATCGTAATGGCTCTCAAAACTTAGAGATGCCCACAACATCCCACAGCTTCCGGAAGTTTCAATGCCTGCTTAAAACCGGTAAGTGGTGCTGGCCCATGCCAGCAGACCACGTTTTTGCTTTCAGGTGATGATGATTGGACTGATCCGGACCCATCCTGGGCCGATGAGTTCTGACACCAAAGGGGTGCCAAGAGCTAGACTTTTGCTTCGAAGAAGGTGCATCTCAGCCCCTGACATGTTTCTACACAGAATCTCAAGTAAGCTGACTCAGAAGCGCTGCGAGAAATATCAATGCCAAATCCCATGGTGTTCCACTAGGGCAGGGGCTTTCATGTTCTCCTAGGGCACTGAGTTCTGGATGTGCATATGGTGTGTATGTTTTTGTACATGATTTGCAGATGGCAGAGTTACCTTGTGCTAGCTGTGACACCCCAAAGAGGGCATGGCACGCATCCCTTCTTTGGTTTCATGTGTTTCTTTTCAGCTCGGGCTCCAGCTGAATGGATGAGTATGTTGCACAATCAGACACGTGCACATGAGTCTGTGTGTGTGCAGTGTGTGCATTTGCAACTGCATATGAATATTTTCACTATACGTAGAGTATAGATGATGTTTGCCCTTAAATCATGGAGTTTATCAGCAAGAAAAATCAATAAATAGATGCCCTGCCACCAGGACCACCCAGATTCCATTCCTACCATTCGCAATGATTTGCTTTCCACCTTGCTGCTGGACATGAATAAGGAAGACTATAGGAATAATAGAATAAAATCAAACATGTAAGATAGATAAATTAGATAACAGAACATCGAAAAATACGTGGCTAATAGATGCTCATAGAATTTGTAGCACAAAGACTTCGAATTGCAAAAAGCCAATTGGTGTGCTGACTGCTCTAGTTGGCCGTGACGGGTGAACTGGCGCAGTCGGCTGAAAATTGCTTGAGAACCTGCTCAAATTGTCCCCCAATGTCCCTCACCGACGCTATCATAGACCATCTTATCTTTTCGTACATGCGCAACTCCCCTAGACAGTCATGGGCACAGTTTCCAATGCGTGGGAAGCCTCCAACGATATTGTACGTTCAGGCTTTCCCGGCTGCTTTTCACATCCGTTTCCTCATGTTTGCAGCATTTTTTGTGATACAGCTTATGGCTTATGGATGCTTAAGGTTCTCAAGCCAATGCAGCTAGCGGGACTTCTTGGATCATCAAAGCGATTCACTGCGGAGAGTCCTGGATTGGAAGCGATTATCGAATGTAATGACGCTTCATGACAAGCGCCATTGGCACTTCCACAGTCATCACTCCGCACGTTTGGTGATCTACTGATGAAAGGCCTTCCGCAGCTTCATCCTGCGAGCATCTGTGTACCTGCCATGGTTGCACGACAAAGTTCATCAAATAAATACGAAAAGACGGCGCAATTCTGAAAACCAGCTGTGGCTCACCATATGATGACCATGTAATAGGCTTTCCTGTATATAGCACTCTGTCATGAATATTCATGTATGTAGTGTTCCGCCACCATCCAGATCTTGTTCTGAGTGATTTTTGATGAACCTCGACTCGTTGATGAAGCTGCTTCGATTCAGTGCGTGACATTGGCGCGAGACGACGTAATACTGCAGACAAAAAGTAGGGTTCTTTGGAGGGATTTGAAGATCACAAGATCAGGATCCAGCAATGATCAAACATGGAGAGAAGATTGGAAGGTGCGCTGGCCCCACTCCGGACCTTCTCTCCGGACCTTCCCGCCGGACCTTCCCTCCGGACCTTCCCCCCTAATTCTTGTTACATCGCCAACACCGTGGGGCGCTACGAATTTGAACAGCACAGGCCGTGCTGCGGCGCTATGGCGCTCGGCACGGTGGCATGCGTCCACCGGCGTCCGCAGGCGCAGTATCCAGTTTGGGGGTCGATAGATTAACCACATCGATTCCCTTCATCGCAATGCAATGTTCCGTGGCGTTGGTGGCTCAAGATGTTCTGCAAATGGCTGTGGATGTTACATGAGGTATTTTCAGGTACCTTCAGCATGTTTCAACAGGTCAAACAGATCCAATGTCAGCAAGGAATCAGGTCGTCAGATCCCATGCAGTCCCCACCCTCCCAAGAACACTAGGACACATCTCGCAGTTCCCCTAAGGCTGTGAAGCCTTTCCAGAGGCTGACACAGGGATCTCTTTGCTTGTGTAAAAGGGGTTCAAAAATGCCTCTCTCCTTCCTTTGAGAGATATATACATTGACCATGCCGAAAAATCATAGACACCACGTGGACACCTTTTTTTCACCTGTTTATTTGCTATTTGCACCTGGCCTTGAACTTTGTTTCACCTGGGCCTTGCTGGCCCAGCGCTCCTTGGCAAAGATTGGTTTGCCAAGGATCCTGCCGAATTCAGTGCCGTGCCATCAACAATCAATGAAAAATGTACTGTGATGTAGTGGAATCAAATGTAATCAAGGAATTCAAGCTCCTTAAAGCGTGACACACACCCCTTAATCGACATATACATATCACAAAACATCCCAACACACACCATGAATGGCACACATTGCTCCTTCCACAGATTTGCATCGCACCCTCAGGTCGCAGCGACGACGGTTCGACCGAGCTTTTTGCACCAAAGCCAAGGGGGCGTTTTCTCGATGAATTTGTCGATCCTCTTTGCGATTGCCCCGGTGAAACTCTTGGTGGATGCGGTTGGTCTAGCAGCTTGGACGTGATGGGACGTGGGATGCGGCTTGGGCAATGGGTTTCCTATGGATGGCCATGGATGGCTAACGTCGAAAACTGTTTGGTGATAGTTCTTGAAGGCGGTACCGCTTGGCACACCGTGGCTCAGGTGGGATTCACTGCGATGGGCTTTGGCCCCATTGAACCTTGGCGACAAGGAAACGACATGGAATGAAGACATTGCATGTTTTTCCATGTGTTTCTATGTTTTTGTTTCTTGCTTGTGGCAGTGGTCTATACAGTCACTAGGCCACCAGGCTGACCCTACCATATCCTAGCATATCCTGCCCTATCCTACCATCCCAAGTGTTCGGTGTTGGAAAGCCACCCCGTACCTTCGGGACAGCAGAGGTGAACAGTTGATGTCACCCAGGTCTACAATGCGGTGGCCGATGCCACTATGAACCTGGCACCTTGGCCGATACGAAAGTTTCCTCTGATCAGGCCCTATCTAGGATCCACTAGTATCCTTGTTTGGTTTCATCTGATCGACCCGACTTCAACGTATTTCGCATTTTGATGCTGTAAGGGGAGGTCCTCGGATGCATTTCTTGACCAGTTCAACCATTGCTCGTTCAGTAGAGGGTCGGGCCCATGGTGGACACTTCTGCGTCTACTTGTTTGGCGTACATCGTTTGTGATAATCCACGAGTTTCTGTCTCATGAGTCTTGTGCGTTGTTGTTGATGAGGTCGGAATATTCTTTTGGGGGTGGAGGTTGGTCATGTTGAAGGCAACGTTCTCTCAACGAAACCAGTCCGTTCAGCAGAGCATTTCTCCAATCCTTCCTGCCTTCCTCGCCTTCCATCGCCTTCTGGTTCTGTTTGGGTCGCAACTTTGGGAGTGGAAGCAGGTATTGGATGGTAAAGGTCCTTTGAAAATCTTTGAAATATTGAGGTTTCTCTCTTCTCCTAGCTTTTGTCGCTAGGGCGAGTTAGCTTTTGGCTGGGTTAACTGATTCGGAATGTTTCTTCCAACCAGCCCAATGGTCGTTTCAGCTGTGGGTTTTCCATATCTTGGTTTAACCATGTTTACCCTGTTTCACCACGTTAAACAACCTGTTTAACCACATGACAAAACCAACTGAGTGGACGGTGTCTATGGGACTTGATTGGGGACCCCCATTGGGGACCCCCTGCCATCTCCAGATTGGCAACGCAGCTGCCGCCTCGGTGGCTCTTTTCATGGCGGTTCTCTTCATCTTGGACGCTGATCGGATGCCCCTGCGCAAGGATGGCGGCTGTTTTGTTGTGCCGAAATGTGCGGAGTGTTAGTGACTGTTAGTGTTGCATGTTTCTTTGGGGGGGATTCACTTGGATGCAAAACCGCCCAAAAAAGCAATGTCAACACTTTGCAATGGTGGCCTATGATTTACAAAGCTCGGCTTAGTGACTGTTGCTATGAACGTCAATGGTTTGCAAATATTGGCCAGCTATTACTAAACGACAATGAATATAATGAATGTTGACATTGAACACTGATACCCGAGTTTACCAGAGTTGCTTAACCATTGGTGATTAATCAATTAGCTGCGAGTCACGGAGTAGATCTGCCTAATGCAGTCTGACATTTTTGAGGCTGTTCAACAGTTCAACCTCGGATTTACCAGAGGACTCAAATTTCAACATGTCAGAAGGTTTGCCTGATTTGCTGGCACATCCCTACACCCCTATCACCCAGAGATTTCCGAATTCCTCCAGCAAATGACCAGTTTTGGGGGTGGATTGCGGGGCTATGGCTCACCCAAAGCCAAGGGGATGCAGGAAAGAGAGAGAGAGGAGCATGCAGAATAGAGAAGAAAAGAAAAATAATGAAGAAACATATAGAATATAGAATATAGAAGAGAAAAAGAATGGAAGCATAAAGACAAGAGAATATAGAGAAACTGAGAATATAGAAATATGTAGAACAAAGTCTGCAGAAAGCGAGAAGCCAAAAAATGCCCATCTTTTGCTCGCCGAGGCCAGCAGTTGCTCAGGTGATCCTGGGCACGTTGCTGGCAGGCATGGCTCTGGGAAGAAATATATTTTTTTTTCTGGTTATTTCTGCTTATGTTTTCTCACTATTGTTTTTGTTTAGTTTAGGTCACTTCGCATTCTTTAGAATTGCGTCGTGCTTCTGGGTTTACTTCTCCATGGTGTCCGAATTCCACATGCAAGTAGTGTCTAGTGTGGGTACAGTTTCGACCTATGATTGGGGCGGAGGCTCTCTGAAATTCCCAACCAAAGCTTTCAGTTGCGATGTGCAAACGGTTGCGTCATGGAGGTCTCACCTTCAGCGTTGCCATCTTAAAGGGGATCCTATATCCCTGGGCTGAAGTCTCAGTCTGCGCTGCGCCGTGCGACCGCAAGATTGGACCATTGTCTCAGGTCAATAAACCAAGGTGGCTCCAATTCCTGATGACAAATGATAGTATTATAGAATAGCATTAATTGGTCAATGATGGTTAGTGAATAAATCTTATGTCAGTAGTGCTATTGATATATCGTTATATATAAATATATATAGGAAATATCATAGTATGTAATGATATATAGAAATATATGCAATAATGTATAAATAGTAATATATGGTGTGGTGATATGGGTTGAGTATAACTGGTGAAATAAACTCATTGGTAATTTCTGTGACTCTCCTGGCGCGCCGCTGGAAGTGAGTCCCAGGCACCCGGGCTCCTTTGCATTGCTGCGCCTATCATCTACATGGGCTGGCTGCGGGTCGCCGGCTTACAGTTGACATCACTGATCTTGTCGTATCTTGAGTGGCCAGAACTTTAATACCAAGCAAGCAATCAATGGACCATAATGGACCCCCCTTGAGTCCTGTGAGTGTTTTCTTTGTTGATCATTTTTGACCCCATCGGTTAGTTTGTGCTCATCAATTGAGGCCATCATTTTCAGGCCTGGAAAGGTCTCTCCTTTGGAGTTGCTTGGAGTGTCAGAGGCCAGCATTCCTGGCAGCAACATCCATCAATATCGGCGGGCTCTCGCAATTTGAGAACCCCGAAAATTGTTGGTTTACTTTTGTAAATGCTAACGATTGAATGGGGGTACCCCTATTTTGAGAGACCACCGTGCATTTGGATGGTTCCCTTACCCACTGAGGCGGAAGCCATGTAGCTCTGACACTCCACTCTCTTCACCTGAAAGAAAAGACCTGCGAAAGTTCAACTGCAAAGGCGTACCTGAAAGGTCTAGAAAGAACATGTTGTACAAGAACGCAAGTTCAAAATAGTTCAAAAGGCTTATTGCTTGAGTCTCATTGCATCTCACGGCTGTGTTCTTCACTTGACAACCCGGCTATGCATTAGACACTTGTATGGTGGGTCCCTGGTCCTCAGTAGTTGCTCACTGGCCCAGTAGCCGATGCAGCAGAGTAATGCCACAATGCCTGTCTTGCGCACTCCAAATGCTCCTGTGAGAGTAGAAGGGCTCCATGAACACACGGTGGGCTGGGGGAAAGAGAAAAAGGAGCAGACTCAGCATTTTGATGGGTTCAATTTGTTCAAATGAAACATTTCAGTTTATGATGAATCACTATAAATCAATGTAATCAATTAAAAAGACCATTCAATTATAATAGAATGAGATGGACCAAACCATCCATTGGCCAAATACTAGAACATTTTAGACCAAAAGAATGATGATATGAAATATGTCCATATGACTAGTCTGACGATAATATTGTTATAAGATATTAGAATTAGAACGGTATTATTCTGACACGCGCGCACACACACACATACATGCATATACATGTATAGATATATATGTGTGTGCATAAGCATCCTGGAATACATAAAACGTTCCCCATGTTCAATCTTCAAGGCATTTACCTATCGGGGATGGTCCAATTTGATATTGAGCGTTTACTGCACGAATTTATGGTTTCTCGTGCCGTCGTCAACCATCATCAACGATCATTCACTATCGTGAACCATCGTTCACCATCGTTAACCACCACTATTCTCCATAACATTGATGATTGCTGTAGTTAATATGGTATGATATGAAGAAGTAGTGTTTCTGATGGTTACTGTAATTAATATGGTTAGACCCACAGCCACAGATACGAAATCCCCATGGAGCCCGGTGGGGCGGCGGCTCCAAGGTTCCTATGGCCAGCAGCGGTGACCTTTGCCGCGACCTTTGCGCTGGTGACGCTGGTTCTCACCTCAGCTGACCACAAGTAAGTGTCCTCCAAGCCCCCCCGCAGTTACTTTACATAGGTATGTAAAAAAAATAAGTATATATATATATATATGTATGTGTGTGTGTATGTATATGGATTGGGCACAGGGAACATACAGTAGGTTACATACAGTTCAGCAATTTTATGTTCATATGTTTTTAAACTGTATGCACATATGCGGATTAGGTACGACAAGCAGATACTCAAGATATACTGGATGATGTGCAACATGACTCCCCGAAAAATGAAATAAATGATTTTGAAGTTAAGAAATGACTGTGTTTCAATTTATTTTCAAACATGTGTTTAAACAGATGTATTAAGACGTAGTATTTGATTTGAATTGATTTATAGACTGAAATATCTAAATCTATCCCCCCTGTGTGTCCTTTCCAAGGTGAATTTGTGGCAGTCCGTAGGATGACCTCAACAGGTACCCTCCCATCAATCCAAAGTGTTGCCACAGGTTCCTGCGCAGTGCCTAGAAGACGATGTCTACATGGTTTCAATTGCTATAAGAATCGGTTGGGGGAGGCATCGTATCAGGAAGCACTGGAAGTAGCCTGAGCCATTCCATAAAAATCAAGCTTGCATTCGGGGTTTATATACAGTATGCATAGGGTGCCTTTCCTGTACCTTTTTAGATAAACGTCCTACCGGGTCCTACCCTACGTGCAAAGATATTTAATAGCGACTGGCTATCCCACCGGTCTCATCATGGAATCTTTACATTATTTTTTAAACTTCGAGTTGCAAACGGATGGTGATGGAAAAAAACAACAATTCGAAAGCCAGCCGGTAGGCTAGGCTGTAGCTGCTCTTGGCGGTGGGCTAGGCTGTAGCTGCTCTTGGCTAGCAGAGTGTGGTTTGCGGGTTTGGGGGTGGTGATTCGGCATGGTTTTTGAGGGAGATGTACCACTATGCAATGCAGACGGGGACCTTCGATTCCCCCAAGCTCCCTCCTCCAGGCCGCTCCCAGGTGTCACAGAAAGAGTGTTTTGCCAAGAGTGTCTCACGTCATAATCAATTTGATCATCCTGTACTAAGAGTGTCTCACTAAGAGTGCCATCCAAGAGTGTCACTCCAAGAGTGTTTTACTAAGATTATCTTAATAAGACTGCCAGTCCAAGAGTGTCTTGCCGAGCGTGTCTTACCAAGAGTGTCAGCCCAAGAGATCCCAAGAATGGAAAGTGTGGCTTACCAAGGCTGCAAGTATCATAGAAAGAATTTCTTACCAAGAGTGTCATAGAAACAGTGATGTTACCAACAGTGCCACAGAAAGAGGCGCTGGCTTTCATTCGTCCTTCTCGGGTCACATGTATTTTTGTATTTTAATGCAATTTGGGATTCAATGACGGAACATCAATTCTCTTGAACATATATTGTTGAAGGAAGATCAGAAGTCAAACGTCCGACTTACCGAAAGTTGCAGCAGGCAGCCCTTCAGAAGAGATGTCAGAGGAGAAGAGATGTCAGGAGAGATGTGCTTGCGTGAGTGGTGGGAACCGCGCGAATTCTGTGTTTTAAAATCGTTTTGTGATTCAGGATTGTCGAAATGTAGGCTCGGCGTGTCTTCTCGGTAAAGCGGCGAGTGTGGAGGTATGCAGGAAAGCGCAGAGCAAAATTTGCACACCGCTGTCAAGGCGAAGCAGATTTGCAAAACACTGTCATTACAAACTGCGGATGTTGCGCCATTTTTGGAAGTCCAGCCCCAAAATTCCACGTCGCTGTGTGGCAAAACACAGTTGTACTTCACGATCGTAAACAAGAGTTTCGGACCACGTTGGGAAGTCAAGACCTGCTAGCGAGATGCCCATCATTTAGTACGCTTAGTAGAGTGCCGAGTGCACAAACAGAAATGGGTGAAATATGTCACAAGACCTGCTAGAATTGTACGCCGCTGTGGCGGGAGGCACGTTTGCACGCCAAATCGTACGGAACTGAAGGTCTCGCGCCGTTTTTTGATGTGAGGGTGTCCTACAAGTGCATGCCGCTGCGCCGCGAAGTACATTTGCAAGTCATATCTAGGAAATATGAGGGGGTTGCATGGGTTGGCAACGATTTTGGATGCTTCAAGAGACACAAATGGAGATTGGCATAGTTAGAGATCGATAGACAAAGAGAAAGCCAGATCGACAAACAGAGTTAGATACAGCTAGATTGTGACCACAGAAACAGACAGGTTCCCGCCACCTGGCGCTTTTTGGTCATCGCAGACAGCCTTCCTGTCCTTCATGTTTCGCGTTTTAGAAACTTCTGCTGCCTTGAGCAGTACCGCTGGTACAGTTCACATAGTGACATTAGTAGCATTTAGTAGCTAACACTGCTTGATTATGCATGGTTGATCCCGGTTGGCATTCCAGGAAAAAAGTGGTCCAAAACGTTAAATCAGGAATTGAATTGAATCCGTGGAGCATTTTCAAAATTCAGTTTGTTAAATGTTTTCAACAGGGAGTCCACGCACACCATTGTTCCAAATCCTCCATCCGCATCATGGTGCCCAGAAGTCCGGCAGTTTCATACATTTCTTGTCACTGCAGAGCAAAGCATACTAAACTTTGACGCATATCCATAGATCGTGGATCATCATTCATTTCTTTTCATCATCCATATTTCCATATCATTTGATAAATGTATTATCTATTGACATTATCTTAACATGGAACCAGTGACCATCACAGCAGCCATCACCATCCATCACAATTGCCATCACTATCCAGCACCAACGCAGCGCCATGTGCCAATCCTCCGACCAAGGCTTGGCTAGTCTTCGTGTTCGGCCAAGGTCGAACATGGTCCGAAGAGACCAAGTACCTTGGTGGAAGGCAGCGGCAGAGAAAGCTTCCACCGGCATTTCAGCATGTTGCATTGATTGCATTGATTTTTGGCTAGTAGTGTTGCAATGCATTGTGTGCTTATTCTTCATTCGTATGTTGGATTGATGGCATTGTATTGCATTTGAAGATGTTTTATTCTTGATAAAAGTCTTTGCAATCGTGAGTGTTTGACCACATTAATGTCATTATCGTTTTGGTGTTCACCCACCACAACTTTGGGTGGCCATTCCTGTACTCAACGGCTCAGGAATCGCAGGTGAATAAATGCTGATAGTTCTGTTTCTTGGATACTCCTGTTATTCCTGAAGTAAGTTCATCATTCTGGCGACATGGCTTGGAATGGATTTGGGCATGTGCCTGCCAGTGCCCCCCAGTACCAGCGGAGCTGTTGAAGGCCGCATGGTGGCACCGTGCGCCCTAAGGATATGGCTCACAGACGCCAATGATGAGGTCTTGGCGTATCTTTGGTCCAATGGCACCAGCACTCTCAACTACACTGCTCACTGTTCCGCCAACAAAGACATCTCAGATTTCAGACCCTTGGTTGCAAAACGTGGCCGGCGATGGGAATCTGAAAAGGGAGGTCCGAAAAATTGAGAGACAGCATGCACTTAGCAGCCTCATAATGTCCACAATTTGGGTTCCGACTTCAGAATTTGGAGTGAGGCCCTGGCAAAAAAAAAATCAGAATTTACAAACTCGAGAGACCAAACTCTCCTTGAGTTAGCGCATCAATTTGACAATAAACTGGCGCCAATCCTGGGTCAAATTGTTCAATGGTTCCACTGCCCAACCCTCCTAGACCGCAGGCAAATTACATGCGTACTGTGATGGATGAATATCATGAACTTGCAATCACTTTTGGGACGGTTCGGGAAATTCTATGGCATCCAGATTTTGCAACGCTTTTCTCACAAAGTATGGGTCAGTAGCATTCCCTTTCACATTTTGTGCGCAGGCAGCTTGTCCACCTTGAATAGGTCAAAGACACGGCCTACCAGTCATTGCCCCCTACTGTACACACATTCCGCCGTGAACAAAACATTCACAAAAAATGAAATCAACATCACGTTTGATGCAGCAGGCCCCGTGATTCTTTTCTATCTTCTGGCTGTAGCGAGTCTAAGCGCCTATTTTGGGTTTTGGTGTCCAGGAATATGTCCATTCACGTCCATCCATATTCATCCATCGTTTTGGGTAGCGCTTTGGTGACGAGGTAGCGATGACCAGGCTGTCCTCCAAGGGGCCTGCACGCGTGCTGCCAACGCTGCTCGGAGAGGGTTCTTTGAGAATTGCCGGGTGAAAGACTTGCCGGATAAGCTGCAAGTAATTCATCTACGTAGTTATTTGCTATACTCACTCTATAGGAATATGTTCGAATATATGTATGCAGATAATCTTACATAGATTAATAAATGAAGATGAAATTGTTCACATGGGCGTGCTTTCTATTTTTTGCATTTGATTTTTGCCAGGGTGCGGGGTGCCTCCAGTGGCTGAGGTTTGGTTCCTACAATGGGCCGGTCCCTTCGTCGTGGCCTTCTGAACCTCGGAGGCATGGTGAGTCCACGGAATTTCTCCACAGGTGGTGGGTGAAGCATGGTGAAGCTGCCTATGTTGTAGGGATTGCGTGGGATTGCAGGCGCGGGATATAGCAGCAGTTTTCCCACAGGCTGACGTGTCCCCGAGCTGAGTCATATGTTGGAGGGTCACCGAGGAAGCGGAACAATCATCGAACTAAAAACAAGTAAAGTACACTCCCCCGCACCAGAGGTGCACAGCAGAGCGGCCCTCACCTAAGACTGAAGTCCGGTTCCATCAAGGGTTTGAAGGCTCTCTTTGCAGCACACATGGAGCCCCCATGGATTATGCATGGACACTTGGATCGTGAGGTGTACCTAACTTTTGCTGGGTCAAGTACAAAAGGCGCATAGATGCTACAGGATTACGTGCGCAAGATCTGATGTTTGGCCAACCTCAAGAATAAATAAATGCGAACTTTGAACCAATGGTGCAAGGGCATTTTCACTTGGGTGGAAGTGACGGGTGGGAAAGATTGGTCACGAGCAATCGACGATGTGACCGTCTACGGACTGACAATTCGCTTCTGGCGATTTGATGGAAATGTACATATGCCCTACATGTTTTGATATCTTTTGACCGAGTGCATACAGATATGTATTTATGCATGCACGCTTCTAAATTTTGATACGTCAAGTAGTATGCAGCTTGTGTTGTTGACGCCACGCTGCGAAACTGAAAACCCATGTCTCTGGAGGTATGAATCTATTCTTTCTTCCATTCCAATTGCATACTTGGACGATTTGTTTTGCAGTCTCTGGATACCTGCTTGACTTGGAATCGCAAGCAACCGTAAGCATTTAGGGTAGGAATAGCTTCCATTTCGCTTCCATGTCTCGCATATTTTGGATTTTTCTTGGGTGGGATACATTTGGGCAGGGGATGGTCTCGTTTGCCTTGCTGGGAATTTCTTCAAGAATCCCCCCCAGCGCTCCCAGATGCTGGGGAAAACGCAATGGCTGAAGTACGTGACCTGACATCAATTGGATTCAAACTGGCACAATTCGCTACAAGTCGGATCCGCTTGACCGGGACATAGTGGTTCTTGTGGCCTTCATTGATTTTTCCCGCTTACAAGTACCAATAATTGCAAGTGTCCATGAGAAACAGTTGGCATGCCATAGAGTGACCAAACTTAGTAGATGTTCCAAGGGTGGATGGGTGGATGAAGCGGACTGTGCTGAGGCAATTTGATCTCTGCTTTGTTCATCTACCTTTTCATGCACGTTTCAAGGAAGGTGGTCATGGCCAGTTCCTCTCAGGAGGTCCCTTGGTCTTGGGACAGGCTGTCGCGATGGCAAACTGGGACCGAGGTTAGTCTCGGGTGCGTTGATTGCTGTTTGGAGACGGGAATCCTTCAGCCTTCAGACCCCCATGATGAGAACTGAAGATGCATGGGCCCTGTCGTAGAGCAATGGAGGGCATAGAGCCCTGTAGGGCCGAGCCCTGTAGGGCCTTGTCTTTCCTCGTTTCCATTTTTTCACGATTTCTTTGAAGCTGGAAATCCAGCGATGTGAGTGGCCATTTTGAGCGACCGCTGTATGTATACATTTCTTGTTTGATCTATGTGTTTACTTACTTATCTATGTATACTTATTTTTTACTTCTTATGTATTACGTAAGTACTTTTTTACATATTTACTTACTTGTTGTCTTACTTATTTATTATATATTTATTGATTTACTTATTTACTTATTCATTTATTTGTGTATTTATGTATGTACTCATCTATATTTATCTATTTATTTGTTTCTGCTTATTTATTCATTCATGTGTTTGTTTATTCATTTACTTTTTTGGTTTATTCACGCGTATTGTGTACTGCATATCTGTTTTGTTTGCGCCCGCAATTGCTCGTTCTATGCTGATTCAATCCCCTCCAAGTGTTCAAGAACCACGGCATGTCACCAACAGGATCGATTATGGTAGAGACAATCATTTTTCCAATACCTATCATTGAGTATCATTAACCATCACTAACAACCATCCACTTCATAGGTAGGGCTACGGTGAACCCGGGTCCGAGGGTGATGTCGGAGCGTCATGCATGGGTCTTGAGGCCGAAGCCGAATCGACAGCCTTTCTCAAGCAGATTCTCAAAGGCAGTATGCTGGTGATTGTGCCACTTGGATCCACTTGGCAAAGTTCATCCTTTGACATCGCTGTTTTTGCCACGGATCAGTTCGATTTAGTTCAATTTGCCGGTTTTGTCTCAGATTTTCCACCTTACCTGGGGTGGAAAACATGACAAACCCAATTTGACTATCATATTTTGGGGGATCAGGAAAGCGACATGTGACCCTCCAAAAACAGAGAAGCGCTTTGTTGACACCGCACCATAGGATGCAGGCAAACTCTAAAGTGCTTGCCATGAACATCCTGCAGAGGCATATGCGAGTCAGGTTGTTTTCAGATCAAAAGTTCTGCCATCCTAGCTGTCACTGGTTGATGAGAAAACCGCTGGGTCTGAGCAGATTGCATTTCCAGCAGCTTGGAAGTGTGAGCTGTACAGGTTAATGCTGGCATCCATGTATGCAGCAGCCTCCTACGCCACAGGGCTGCACTGGCCATACCATTCCCGTGCCACGTTTATTGCATAATGATTGAAGTGACGGACATAGGGCTTCTGAAGACGGCGACATATTATATAGAATCAACAACCGTTCCGACACCCATATCAGATACAGATGATAAGAAATGCTGTTTGCTAGTCTATGGCTGGTTGCAGTGGCGTTGGGCATCCCAAAGCGGACAGACTGAGAATTGAGCGGTTGCCAGTGATACATAATGACAAGTACTGTGTGCCGGGATTGCCGGGAAAGAGACTTGAGCCTAGTGGTAATCCGATAAACCGACACCGGGCCATTATTGTGGGTTGCATTCCCAATTTCCGAAAAGCGAGAGAGAGAGAGAGAGAGAGAGACAGAGAGAAAAAAAAGAATACATTGCAGACTGTACCACTACTACCACTATGGACAAGACCATTGTCTTACTGTGGAGGTCGCATTAAGAATTTTAGGTTGCATCCTGATTGCAACTTTTTACATCAGAGCACTGCATTAAGATTTCCACAACTAGAGTGCCATGAGGTGTGGTGGTTTACCAAGCGGTTTGCCCAAGGCATACCGGGATTCTCACTAAATATCCTGAATAGCTACCCTCAAGGTCAGTTGAAGCCCCATGTGGAGCAACTCTGTCGTCATCGGGATCGGTTTTCAATGTATGCTTGTATTCCATCACCATCAGCGTTTGGGAGGGGATCTAGTGGTGAGTGCTCATAATTTCGCCACTCTTCGGGCTCATAACCGGTCCACCTGGTACTGGGGCCTGCTTAATCCTGAGTTTACTCCGCTTGTAAACTATGAAATAGCCCCGCTCTTGGAGCCATGTACCATACCTGGGATGCACGTTGTCCACAAGGCACATCCTCAGTATGGAAGGTCCTCCCATGCCGAGACATTCTTGTTGCCATTTCCATGGTAGGTGTCCGGCGCCGCGGTGCAACTGGGTTCTGCCGTGTTCTGCTTGGGGGCGGTCATCATTGCCGGCACACTGGGCTGGACAGCAGTGAGCAGTCTAATAGCTGACTGTTTGAGTGCCCCCCCCAAAAAAAGAGGACTATCAGCCTGGAGTCTCTGGCAAAGCAACCTGGCAGAGGGCAGCAGTCTTGGAAGAATAGCTACATTTGATATATCTTGATATCATTGAAGGATATCGATGATAATGAGACTTTTCATTTTTCAGGGGGCAGACAACAGCCCCATTTTGTTTGGCAGTTTCGAAGTGTTTGCACCAATGTCAGAGTTGTTTTCTTCATGTCGGTCCATTTGCCAACGAATCATTGCAGGATGTATGTTGAGATCGACCCAACGCAGCTGAAGCGAATAGCAAGTGAGGGAAAGACAGTCAGGGGCTCAGCCATGACCCTTCCAGGGTCCCACGTGGCAGAAAGAAGAAAACACAATGACACCACGTGACACCCAGCTCTAGGAGATACCTTTTCCATATGGTGATTCCCCGCCTTTGGTGGCGCAAGCGAGCGCATCTCGCATGCTGATTGGCTCAGGCGGAAACCGTACTGAAGGTACTGAGATCCGACTGGGTGCGAGCATTTTGGCGCAATTTCGGATGTGCAGATCACTTGGGACATTGGGCAAAACGCTCGAACCAAGAAACCGGTCATCGATTTTAGACGGCTTGAAGTTTGGTTTGATACTGCCTTGTTCGGTCTTACCAGCCTTAGTTATGCTCTTTCCATTTGCAACTCATGTTTTTGCTGCATATGATTTTCAGCCATGTGAATGACTTTGCGCAGGCAACACATGTTTTTTCCAAGTAGATTGGTCTCCATGCGTAGACTGGGAAAGTCTCAACGCCTTAAGGCTGTGGCAGTGGGTTGCCTCAACATCCTCATCCCTTTGCTGGCAGCTCGTTGAGATGGCAGCTGCGGCAGCTGCATCGTGGACGATTTGGAGCCTTTCCTTTGTACATTTGGTAAAGGTCCACCAAAGCACCCTTGATTTCAACATGAAATCCGTGAACAATTTATGTTTCCCCGACATATGGTTGTGTGATCCCTTGCTCAATGACACTTGTTGGTGAACGGAAAGGTTTTAGAGTGCAGGAAAGATCTAGCGCTTCAGATACGTTGGACACTAGGGCGAGACAGAACTTTGAAAGTACTTACAGGATCTGTAAAGAAAAAACTGTTACAATATTCTAGCCGACACATGTCTGAATGCACACCCATGAATAATACATGACGATGCTCATTCAAACTACGTCCACTAGTTTCTGCTGGAGTTGTGAGGTTAGGGCGCTTGATCCCGCAGATATCTTGTTGGTAAACTTTCCAAACTGTTGAGCACACCGCTGCAGGTCTTACTGGACAGAGCTAGACAGTGTGTGCGAATAGCCAGAGGCCAGCACACCCAGAAACGGGTCTGACATATCTGACATTTTGAAGGAGGTCCAGATTGCATTTTTAGAAATATGGAAGATTGAAGAATCTCTCTTTTAAACAACTTAAATGTTTGAAGATTCTCAACGCTGCTGACTTCAGATTTTCAGGACACCATCGCTGCACAGGTACTGCCGCAGATCCGACCGACAAATTTACGTCAGAGCCCAAGTTGTCGAAGTTTGTGGTGTGGGGATGCGTGGAGGAGGTATGGAGGTCATGGAGAGTCCTGGAGGCCCATGGAGGCTGGGGCTAAGGTAGAGGTCCATGGTGTGGCGAGATACAAGATGTTCAGGGGCCCTTGAAATCTGGCTGTTGAGGCCCTCCGGTCGCCGAGTGGCCAACGAATGCAGCACTTGGAATTGGTGCAGCATTTTGACAAAGGTGGGACGAGATCGACATGTGTCATACAACATCCTCTTAACACGATGCCCTGCCCTTTCAGTTGACAACCCTACCAGATCACCGTTGGGTTCCACTCTGGATGCTGTGATGGGAGGAGAGGTCAAGCCCATGGACTGGAAATTTGTTACTAAGTCTATCGAAATCCTCAAATCCAAAACAGGTTGCGGAATAGTTGCTTTCGATGATGAGCTAAATACGGGATTCTTTTAACCTAACGTCTATGTTTGGGCAAAGGCCAATGCCAGCCACCCGACAAGAATGGTAGGGGAACGTGCTGATAGCCCAACCAAGGCTTGATGTTCACTGCACCTAGCTGTCTCTCTCTTTCGCAGGTCCTGCTTCTTGGGGAGTTGTTTGCCAGAGCCCCAGTCATTGCATGAGTGCTTCTGTTCGAAGATGCGTCGGAGGACTAAGAAGCTACACCCCGACGCAACTTGTGAAGAAAAGTGGCATAAAACACAGATGTATATGTATATAAAGAGATATTTTGGGGTCATTTAGATTCCAATTATCATAAGTTGTGTGGAAAAGTGTTGCAGAAAATCGACTTTGAGACTGCCAGCTGCCAGCTGGTTGCACCGGATCGTATCCAACCGGTGGCCCGTTTGTGCTCAGTCCCTGAGGTGGCTTTGTTGCTGGGGATGAAGGCCAGGCCGAGCGCACGCAACGACGCCGCGGCATTTCAGAGTCGGTTGCATGAAAAGAATGATATGGCTATGGGTCAATATTAACCAGCCAACTAATGGAGGATTTACCAACAATAATAAGGGAAAACAATGGTTAATGATGGGGAACCAGGGGTACAGGGTTTTGACCCGCAGCCATACAAAAATGATTGATGATGACTAACTCATGGAGAGAGGAGATTAATTAATGGTTATAGCTATTGTAGCTACTGATGGCGCTGGAGAGAGAGAGTTATTGTAGTTAATTCGTGGTCAGATGACGGTAATACAATGAACAAATACAAGAAATGCATTCAAAAATGTAATGCTATAATGAAATGCAAAGGTTTCAAACAGTGGGAGTTGGTGTACTGGTTGGTACCCACAGCGGGTTGAAGCGCAGTCTAGTTGGCCTAAGGATTCGTTCACGTCGTAGGCCTCGTGTGTCCTCCTTTTCTTGCATGCACGTATGAACGATTATGAACGCATGGACATGGTATGAAAGCTTTTGATTAACCAGCATGTCCATGTGATCGATGCGCAGTTCTTGTGTGTGTTCCCTTTCTTTCCTTGTTTTGTTCCATGGCTACAATATGTCTCCGCCTCCCCTGAGGCTACATATGTCTTTTTCTCGTGGTTGAATGCGGTCTTGGGGGCTGGAGCCCCAGCAGTGACATACTTTTCGTGCAATCCTGTTTGTTCTTACAGCTGAGGCCGCCGACATCAGCTTCTGGGTCCTTTCTGAATCTTGGATTTCGAGTCGTTGATACAGATTTGGAAGCTTTCACTTGTTTGTAGCTTGCAGATTTGGGAATTTGTTGGAAACTTTCGATTGGATCCACAACAATCCCGTTTCTCGCCTTGATGCTGCGTGTTTCGACAGCTTCCAACGTAGTTTTTGGAGACTTGCACTCACCTTCGGCACTCACCTTCGGCACTCACCTTCGGCTTAGGCATTGATTTTCCCCATTGCCCTTGGCATGTTCCTTTGTCCTATTGTTCCCGGAAGTGCAGTGTATCTCTTCGCAGCCTGGCAGAAATTTGATGAAGGGCAAAGGGCAGCGGCAACAGGGCCATCCGTAGAACTTTGCAAGCTTGAAACTCAGCTGAGTTTAAGCATTCCTTTTAACCTCTCAGCTTCCGACGGTAGGGTATTGGCCTACTGTGGCAAAAACGGGTAACAGAGAATTAAGACTTGATTCCGGGAGATTTTTCCCAACTTTACGTGGAGCACGTGCTGCACTCTGCTGTGTCTTACGCTGTGATACCAAGGCTGGTGTGGTCTTAGGAGCACAGTCACAACTGCCGGAACGGCCGGGCTTCGTGGTCGGAGTCGTTGCAACTTGGCCCGGTGGCGGCGGCAAAATCAAGGATTTAGAAATTGCAAATGCCAACTGGGTTCCGATTTTGAAGAAGAAAATTGGATTAACAGACTAGAGAAACTGTATATAGATTATTGTAGTAGATCTGTATTTAACATGTAGAGATTGTAGAGATGATATTATAGTATCCAGTATGGATCGGTGTCACTGAGCATCAAGCATTACAC
>VSDK01010725.1:183760-196260 GCA_009767595.1 Symbiodinium kawagutii | reverse complement strand
AACTTTGCATTTTTTGCCAATTTTGAAATGGTGCCAATGTTTGAAGACTCGAAGAATGGTAGCCCCTCCCATGACTTTGGGCCGAGGCGGCATCCTCAAATTGCGAATTCCACAGATGCTGCTGGGCACGACCCCTGTGATCTTGGCCAAGGCCTCAAGTTGCACCAAGGAGTGCCACCACGGCAGTGGCCATTGGGCCACGTGTAGTTGCCCCGACTGAGGTGAGTATCATTCCCCAAGTCTTGGTTGGAGGTTTGATCACGTGACCCCTGACTCCAGCTCACTTAAAACTGTTAAGTTCTTGTCATCTAGCAATCTTGACACTGAATCAAAGTGCTTACCAGGCAAGCTTAAACTCAACTTGGACGTCAATTTTAAGTATCGTTAACTCCACATGTCAGATCCGGAGAAGAACTGCGCCTTGGAACTGTGGATTTCCTTCGGGGTGCTGCTTGAATTCCTGCTCAAACAGGTACCAGGGTGCCGCCGCCGACGACGAATCTTCCAGCGTTGGCGACCTCAGCGGGTGAACCACTGAGACCAAGTGATCTAGACATCATTTGCTGATGGTAGATCTATATGGTTTGTGGATGGTAATGGTTGGTTATAGCGATTAATGATTAATATCTACATAGTATATCTATTAATAGGCAGGGTTAACAACCAACAACAGTGATGATTAATGGTAAGTCACGGTGGATCGATTTGAAGCATTATCAACCACCATTGGCATAACCACAAACAAGCTGGTGAGTCACCATAGAACAAAGGGAGGATATCAATGCGATCTACCATTAAATATCCCCTTGCTGCTGAAACTACAACTTTGGTATTGCAATAAGCCCTCAATAAGCTCAGCAATGGGAGATCAACTGTACCTAACTTTGCTGTAGTCAATCCTTTGGGGACTCAAAATTGAAACAGCATGTACAGTAATCAACCATAGGTTCGAAACTGTGCAAGCATCTTATTGTTGAACTATTTGATGATTGAAAAGCCAGCCATTGCCACAGTATTTCCATTAATTTGGCAGGGCCCCAAAGGCCCAGATTCATAGAGACCCTGCGGTTTACCTTATAATGGACTTCTTGTGGGAGGCTCCTCCTGCCTGGTTAAGGAATTGTTCAGGGTCCAGGATTCATGTTTTGGCTGGTGGACCTCGGCGTTTTTGGACCTGACCAATCCATTTTCGAAGCCGTGAAATTGTTGTAATTGTCGAGGTAATTCATTTCATTCCCTCAACGGAGCTTCAGCAGTTTCCAAAGGTGTTTGTCCATGGGACCCGTGCCGTGGGACTGGGCTCAGATTGAAGACATGATCTCTACGTCTGTCACGGGATTTGCGGCCGCAGTGCAGGTGAGGGGTCAGGATGCTTTCGTCAAAAATCTGCGTTGGCTTTATGGCTTCTTTCAGCCAGGGGTTTATTACAAGATCTTACCGCATATTCCCAATCATCAGGACCGCTCAGCAGCCAGGTTTTTGACAGAAATTCAGAAGTAGGCATGACTTAGGAGTGACTTTGTGGTCTACTTGGGCCAATTGCCAAGCATACCGGTTTGTCCATAAAAGGTGGTACCTACCAACCATCAATAATAACCATTATCAGTGGGGAAACCAGCCAGCTATAAAGGTACACCGTTCATGGACAAACCCATGCAGCAAAGATTCTACAGTTGTGTTAGTGAACCGTCGTGGCAGGCAATAGTTGCTGCAGGGTATCCTTGTTGCTGCTTGGGGTCGCAAAGGGCTTGAATTGGGCACAGGCTGCAGCAATGCTCCTCTTCACTTGGCGCATCATGAAGACCGTGGAGCAGGAGAGGGAACAGGTTCTGTGCGCGGGCTAGTTTGCTTTGTAACCTTTTTTGAGAATTTAGGTTTCCTGAAAAGTTCAAAATCATTGAAATCCTTGAAACATCTTAGAACTCTGTTGGGCCAGGCACCAGGCTCTTGGTTAATGTGAGCCCTGCAATAGTCTTGCTTGGCATTTGGAGAGGAAAGAAAGCATGGCTTCAGAAGCCACAATATTTAGACAAATTTAGATACCATTGGCGGGAGTGGTTTCAACCAAGCAACGGCCCCGACATGATTTCAATCAAAGCTCAACCGTTCAACCGTCAAAATGTGAGCATGTTCCAACCAGGATTATTTGGCAAAATAGTAATGTTGGGAAAGAGTCTGTATTGAGCTAGCTAGTTTGATCTATTTTGAGTTGTTTCGAGTTTCGAGTACATTCCTTCATTTGTGCTTATAAGTTTTTACGGCAATCGAAAGTAAAGTTGGCTTGCTCCATTGCATGCCGGAAGCATATTCATGCCAAACACAGCTGGCAGGATGGATATTTGCCCCCCCCCTCAGGGGCTATATGGGTCTTATTTTTGCCTTTGGCGTGTTTGTTGCTTGCTCTTGATCTTGCATCGTGCCTGCTGTTTCATGACCATTCTTTTTTGCTTGCTTGCACTGGCGCTTGACTCTAGATGTTGTTAATTGTTCTTGGCCTTGCGTCCTGTTTTCGGTTTCATGAACTTCCTTCTTTGATGCGCTCTCCCGTTTATCCGTGGGCAAATTTTCACGTGTCACTGTCAATTGTCAATTGTTTGTTCCTAAACGCTTCATCAGCTATATCCTGAGCCGCTGTTCAGCCCATGACGAACCACCATTCACCATCATTAACTATCGTTCACCATAATCAACCATATTGCCAATATCAACCATGTTCACCTGGCTACCACCTATCAGCAACCATGTTACACCAATGTTTACCAGATATTAGCCTATTATTTCATCATAAGGATTGATGGCTATTGATCGATACGATCATTACTTAATCATTCCTGGCCATTTGCTTTGGAACAGCTATCCATTTTTCATGATTGATCACGATTAACGAACTATGATTCACCATGATGAACCATGGTTTATCATGATCAATCATGATAAACCTTGTAAGCCATGAACACCTTTTTGACACATCCCCTTATGAACCCCACCCTGTGAACCCCCTCGAATCACCATTGCTTGAGCCCCCTCGGTGCCACGGCGAGGACGGCGAAGAGCTGAGCCAGCCGCGGCCCGAACACGCCGCCGTCGCAGCGCTGACGGCCAAGGTGCCGGGGATGGCCGTTGCGCCGTTGGCGAATGGCAGTGCCACGGTCGTGGCTATGGGTGCGCCATGGTACTCCAGGGTACTCCATGGCACTTCCCTTAGGGGTTGACCATGGTTGACCCAATGGACCAAGGGCAAATGATTGGTGGCAACGGCCATCAGATGCCGTCAGCCTACTAATTGGTTGACTAAGGGCTGTTCCTGGTTGGCCAACCAGCCGACACCGGATATTCTTGGACCGGTTAGCATGGCAAACCTTACTTTGCTTAGGGGCGTCCTCTACATGTCATGCTTGGAAATCTGCAGACCTTTGGAGGGTCCATGTTAACTTCCTCATCTTCAGCAAGAATAGCTTGGCGGCTTGGCTTTTCATCATTTCTGCTTATCCGTAAGGAGTTGTGATCATTGGAGTGCAAAGCCCGCCTGGACTTTGCAAAATACTCCTTGTGCAAATTTGTTGATCTTGGTTTTGACATGATTGGGCAGCCTGTCAGTTCCAGCAACCGCCAAAAATCGACACAGCTCACGTTGTTGTTTTGCCAGGAAGCCGCAGCTCGTTCGCAAGTATGAGGGGCAGTGGTGGAATGCTTGTGATGAGATGATGGGTGAAATGGTGAGACTTTTTTCAGTGTATTGTGTGGATTTGGTTAGGATTGCAACCAAAACCAATAGTTGTTGTTTGCAACAACCGCGCTGTTGATGTTCCGCATTCCTTGTGACAAAGATGACACGGTTTCCCGATAGATGTATGTTTTTGTGTGCAGGGTTTTACTTTGCCACCATCATCGTTAGGCGTAATGCTGAGTCATGACGTTTGACATGATTATGGATTGAAACCGATTAGATGATGGTGATGAGGATGACGATCACAACAAATTTGAACACTCAAAATCAAGACCTTCAAACTGAGCAATCTGAGCACTGAAAATGTTGAACTGTGATGGGAGAATAGTCATTTGCTGGCCAGCGGGGCCTGATGCCAAGGACTACCGCAAGTCTTTTGACGAGGTTTCGAAGTGGGACGTTTGGAACTGAAGCGGTGTGGGGTCGGTGGTTGAGCACTGCTTTGACAAATTGGGTTGGCCAAGAGCAATCAAGATCATTTAATCAAGATCATTTTGGATCATTTTGGTAGCTTCGATTGCGCGGGTGAACCGTATAAAACCAATAGACTGCTGCCTCGCCGATGCAGCACTCTGAGGCCATGACCTGCATTCAGCAGACCACCATTTTGTGGTCCGTTTTCGCTATGCTTCTCTCGGGTTTCTTGGCCAATGATGCCATGATTTTTGGACGCAGGGTATGCTGGATGTGGTTCTTGATTACTTGATTTACTTGTTTCATTTTGTTTTCTCCATGCTGTTGCTGGGACCTTGAGAACGAAAGATTGCATCATGCCGTGCCCAATGTGACAACGGATTTCTGAAACCTTTCGGAACTCAGACCCCAGGCAGTGAGCAATCTCTTTTCAAGACTCCTAACGGGTCCTAACGAACATGAGATCATAAGCAACCATTGCGGCCACCAGCGGTTTGCCCTTGAACTAAACTACCAGATTCGAACATCATACATTGTTTGCAGCCTGGCGCTCCAGATAGCCGGGGTGATCCAGGTGGTTTGAACATGGCTGACCGATGCTGAACGTTGCTGATGGGAATGCGTTGTTTGGTTTGCACATGCTTTATCCAGCCAATTGATTTACCAATCCTACTTGCACTTGTTGGCAAGTATGGGTTGATCCTGCTGTCCATTTAGAATTTCCAGGATTGGGATGGATTCGGATCCATGTTTGGATCCTTAGGGACCTGACATTGTCGATGTTGAACAGCGCAGCCTTGCTGTTTGCTCAGGCTTCTTGATCGCAGCGGACTTCATGATTGTCGCTTGGCAAACGCACAGGTTTCAAAAGGAATCCCGTTGGATTGTGGTTCAGATTCCATCAGATTTCTCTCTTTGGAAGGCTTTCCAGGTCGAGTTTGATGCTTTAGCCACCCTGCTCTATGCTTTCGAGGGTGGCAGGTCGCACATGATGGCACTTTCTGTCGTCCCGAGGGGGAGTTCTGCTTCCGGAAGTTCGACATCACCAGCAACATCGGTGACCCCTTCGAGCTCGGAGGCTCTCATCAAACTGTGCCAAGTTTATTCACGTTCCACACCTCCACCTGCAGTTTTCGGAACGAAGTACAAACTCAGATTGCCATGACTTGGTCATGTGGCTTCGCATGAATCTTCCAGGAATTCCTTGGAGTTTTGCACACAGAGATCTCCTTTCCTCTCTGCCAGGCTTAGACAACAACGTGATTAACCTGGCTGGGGACCAAGACTTGAGGGGCCGAGTATTTCTGTCGCTTTCCTGATGGCAACATATCACAACTGCTGACCTTCTCAGGTCATAGCACCTGTTGGGTGGCTGACGTTGGTAGTGGTCCTGTTTGCTATTGCATCTTTGACGGCAACGTGTGGGGTGCTGATCACGGCAGGGGCCTTTTTGGGGTTCTTTTGTTAAAACATCTAAATATAGGGTTTGATCACAACGGACAATGATTACAATGGACAAGGATAGATAAGGATAAGGGATAGATAGAGATGGATAGAGATGGATAGAGCAGTATCAGATAGAATACATCATGTACAATATCATCAATAGACAGGTGCTCCATTTGCTCGGCCTGCTTGCCTTCAGCTTCGCTGAACCACCGGGATAGCAAGAGAGAGAGAGAGAGACATGCTAAAAAAGAAGAAAATATATCTTTCAATTTATTCACTGACAGGATACGAGGGTTTCTTAGGATTTGTTCAAAGATTGCTGAATCATCTATGCTTTTTACCTTTGAGGCGTGACCCGTGACCAGCCATGATTTGCAGCCGTTTGGATTTCTTTCAGACCCATATCACCTTGAGCACTTGCACAGCCGCGCAGCCGCTAATAACATTGTTTGGCGGATTGAAATTTAAGATGCATTGCATTTGGTGTACCTCACCACGTGCGCAGGAAAACGATTTTGCCCGGGACAGGTTTATCTCAACTGCCTGCCCCGTACAAGGTATTTTTCTTGACCCATTTTCTTGTAGTTTGTTTCCGATTCACTGAAAAATGACAAGGTGAGAGAACGGCACGGGGGTCAAGATGCCTCGTCAGGCCCCGACCGAACCCACCTGTGTAATTCCCCTTGGCTCCCTGGCAAGTGGCACGATCGGATGACGGTGATATGGGCTGACCGCCTTTCTGTTGAACTCTCCAGCGGCGAGACCACCTTCGAGCCCACAGAAAATTGTGTGAAAAACGTTTTTCTAAATTGAAAATTTTCAAAAATGGAAAAACGCTGCTTCAACGAAACCGTATGGAACCATTTCCCAAAAGCAGATTCGAATGGTAGGATTGTGCTACGTGTTGCACGTTGAACCACCGGAGACGCTGCCACCAGGCTGGTCATTTGGCCTTCTCCATGATGATGGGCCGGGCAGCAAGCGCAAGACTCGCCAGCCTGAAGACGCTTGAGGCGGCCTTATGAGATCTAGGGCGGGTGGCATCGGTTGGCCTTGCCGGTTAGTGCCGGTCAGTTGTTACATGTGGTTGGTGAGCTCAACACGGTTAGTCAATGTTAGTCAGCTGGTGTTGTGGCTGCAATGGCTGTTGCAGTGGCCTCAGAAACTGCCGGGCTTGTGCCAGGATGGAGGCAATCCGGTGACCGTTGGAAAACAACAGGCAGAATTGTAGAGACCCGATCTGTGAGATGCTGACCGTCACCTGATTTGCTGGGTAGGGCCAAGCTTTGGAGGAAGCTGCCCCAGTAAAATTTGCAACGCTCTCCTCTAGATGAGGCTGGACCTGGCTAAGTGGTTTCAACGTTTGGGGGGCACTAGTTATGCTCTTCGAGACATTTCACATCATTTCACCTTTGGGGTTGCAATGAGTTCAAGGTATGTAAGTGCTGTCCGGTGTCGTGATGTCGTTGGACTTTGAAACCACCTCGCAGTTCAGAGCCACCACATGGTTGCATTTGGTTGCTCAATTTTCTAGCGATTGCAAGCTCCACTAAGTGGAGCTTGGCACGGAGATGGTTCACTTGCCGTGGTATCATGTGCTTCAATGAATCTCTTCTGCCCTCACCCATAGTGTGCACTGTATCCAAGAACGCATCCGGAAGCGCTTGGTGTTTCCAAACATTTGGAGGTATGCTGCGCTACAAAGACATTCCTTGGATTTGATTAGTTTGATATCTTTACGCAAACTCTGAAAAATGGGAGGAGGGGCAACTGTTTTTGCACCAGTTGCAGCCGGAGCTTGTTCACTGAGCAAACGCGAAAAAAGTGCTTGATCTGAGTGCTTGGACCCAATAGCTCGGGGAGTGAAATTCCAAGATGTTTTGGGCCAGCACAACTCGAATCAGTTTGTCAAGTGGCACTCTTCAGAATTGTGATCAGGAAACACATCAGATGGATCAGTTTATGATGAGTTTATGATTAGTCAGTTTATGATTAGTTTTCTTCCTTATTGCTTCAATTTCTCCCATTGGACTTTTGGCTTTGATCAGCTTTGGCTTTCTGAAAGCCCCGAGGCACAAGGCCTGGACAGCATAGCTGCACGCTTGCACCCTGCTACTACGGGCGGGTCAGAGATAGACCCACTGTTATCAACTCCTTAGGAAAGCATTTGTTTAAAGAGTTATTTACAGTAAGTACATACAGTTTACTGTATGAGTTTCTGTATAAGCTTGTTTGAGATCAGATTCTATGAACTATAAAAGTGTTTAGTTTTTTGAATGCAAGGCATTTTGAGAGATTGCAACTCTCTGGCGCTGGGTGCTCTAGACTTCAAGGTCCCCAACCAGAAGGGGCCATGGCAATCAGGTTACAACAGCCAGATCCATGCAGGGAATCGCGAAAACCACCTGGGCACACTGAATCTTCTTAAGTTGAACCGTGGTGGATACCCCGGCTCTTCTTGGTGCTACACATGATTCACACAAGCACTACACAGATCTACAAGCACTACACCCTGAGTCATACATGATAACTAGAAGATGCAATGAAGATGCAATAATTTGTGTGGTTAGTGCACTGATTAAGGGTTATCATGAGCGTTCAACTTGGAAGGTGCCCTCGCAACAAGGTATTTCCAAGTTCCTGTGCTTGCACCCGTCGCAGTCCGGAACTTATAGTAGCACCATCGCCACCCAAACTCTACATAGCTTTGCGATAGGAAAATCCACTGACCGGGGGCCATCCATCAGTTTGAAGCCGGTGCATGTCACATCACCTGAAGGCCATGCCGTGGCTTCAATGTTGTGCCTGTGACGAGGCAGGGACTGCACGTTCTTCCAAACACCTGGGGGAGCCCGTCATGGCACTATTTGAGGGGCCCCTTGGGATGGAGGGATGTGCTGTTGTGCTGGCTCAGGCCGGATCAGCAGATGCTTCGATCAATCATAGGCTTCAACCCAATTGAACCACCAGCTGCCACGATCCCCAAATCATGACGAAACAAAACCCCAATCTGTTCATTGCAAATCGCTCCATTCCGGTGATGCAAACTGCATTCAGTCACAGGCTTCCAGCAGTTCGGCCCCGAATTTGAGTGCCCTGGTCTGGAACCCAGTCGATGGGTCATGGGCGACCATGTGTTGGGAGATCTGTAGCTTTGGGGCATATGTGGGGGTTTTATGGTTGCGTGCTCTTTTCGCAACCGATAATGAACAACAATGATGGGAAAAGAAAAAGTAGGTACAAGCCGGAAATGACTCAGAACGATTCATAATGGATTAGGCAAGAATAGGCATTGTTTCAGGTAGCAGCCGGCAACAATGGCTACCACGGTTATCCAAAAGGTCCTTGAATCTCGCAAGAGTTGTCCCGAAGGTCCGCAAAAGCATTTTTGATTCGTGAAAGATGTTTCATTCGCGAAAGATTTACGGAGAAGTAGACCATGGTTCATTCACTCTTGCATTCGCCTTGGGATCAAGATTAGGAGAGAAACTCTGGTTGTGAGTATCAATGAGTTTGTGCGCTGATTTTTGCACAAGTTGGCGAAAGTGCGCAAAAAAACGGTGAGAGAAGAACCCTTCCAGGCCATAATGTGACCGATGGTTACACCAACAGTGGAGATCTTACAAGTCATGTTTCAACATCTATTCGGGTACCTGACTTTACCTCAGGATTGAGCAAAACGGACCGTTCAAGCAGCTTAAAGCGGCTTACATGTTCCTCACGAATGATTTACATGGGTTCGTAAAACATTCGCGAAAATAATTGTTGTTCTTCGCGAAGATGGCCGTTTTGGGAGAAAGGAGTTTTGGACAACAACCTGACCCTAGGTATTAACCAGTCATGGTAAGCAACAACAACAACAACAACAACAACAACAACAACAACAACAACAACAACAACAAGAGTCCATTGCAGTGCTGGAGCGTTCCAATGTCAGGTGCAAGAAGGGGACCAGGCTCGGGAATGGCAGCTGCTTGACTGCATAGATCATGGAATTTTGCAAGGGGCCCTTTTCGCAATGGCTACTCAGGGTTCTGTAGGGTTCGTTTGGTTCTGTGATACGCATATGTTTTCTTTGTGGTTTCTGTGTGTTTTTTATTTAGTTTGATTTTGTTTCTATTAGGGGAATGTAGTTTCTAGTGTTTCTGTGTGGCTTCTATTTCCATGTGGTGTCTATATGGCTTTTATGTGGCCTCTACATGGTTGCCATAGTGCCATACTAGTACTATGGCTTCCATGTGTCTTCTACATGACTTCTGTATGGTATTTGCTTGGTGTCTCTATGGTTTCTTTGTAGTTTCTGAATGGCTCCTATGCGATTTCTACCCGGTTTCCACGTAGTTTTTCTGGTTTTTGCATAGTTTCTGTGAGGATTGTATATGGTTTCGGCATGTTGCGACATGTTTCTGCGAGTATTTTTGTGGTTTCTAAATGGCTTCTATGTCGTTCCTATATGGGTTCTATTTGGTGGCTATCTGTTGCCATGCTGCTATGCTATGCGGTTTCTTTGTGATTCCTTTACCGCTTCTGTGTGGTTTCCATTTGTTTTTTGTGGTTTCTTAGTGGTTTCCATGGAGGTTCTTTGTGTTTCTTTGATTTTGATGGTTTCTTCTTCGTTCACGGCTTGCCGGCTTCTGCGTTGGAATGAAAAAAGTACCAGTACTAAGGGCTGAGAATCAGTCTGATGAACCAATAGTTGTGTGATAGTTTCAATTTGGCCGAAATGAAAGATTTGGAAACACTGCAAGCATCAGGAAAGCGAGAACGTTTCCGCTCCAAGATGCTACACAAGACATCAGTTGATTTCAAAGACATGCTAGGCATGCCATGCTCATACGACCTTGCCTTACTGAAAGGATCCATCTTATGCCCAGACGGAACATAATCAGAGCAGACACGCCATGACAACAAGAACCAGAAGGGTTGCTTTGTTGGCAAGACGGGGGCTGAAGACTTGAAGAAGACTTGAAGACTTCAAAACTGCAGGAGATCAGAAAAATGCGACTGTTGCCACTCAAAAAGCTGTTGTGGTTGCTGTTTTGGTGCAGGGAGAGGCACAGCGCTCTCATCGATCATCACACCACTTTCCTAAGTACATGCATGCCAGAGAATTAAAGAAGCACTGCCAAAGTATTGTCACAGCATTGAGCTGCTTACTGTTGCTAGATGAGTGCTACATCTTCATACATTTGCTAGCATTCAAGCATGATGTTTTAATTTCTTTGCACCATGCCTTCCTCTACGCAGTTGTTTTTTTGAAATACCTGCGGTTTTGTTGCATGTTTTATCCGCTAGCTGTTTTTGCGCACGTTTCCCCATGGGTGGCACCTGCCGCTGCAAAGGATCCTTCAGAAGTCAGTGGGACCTGCCGAATTCTCCAAACTGCTGCAGCTTCGTGGTCGTTTGAGCGACTGCGATGAGCATCCAGTGTCATGGCGAGTGTTGCCAAGGTTTTACCACAAGATGCAGAAGAAACGCTGAGACATGACGCATGTATATGCAGGTATCATCACAATCAAAACGTATCCAATTTTGAAACTTTTGTATGTGGGTGTTGTGGTTGAACAAGGCGTCCCGCATGCCATTTTCCAATGCTGTAGAGGTTCACATAAACTCATGGGGTTGGGCAAGAAACATGGCATGGCACTCCAGGCTTGCGAGGAACAGAAGCTGTCGCGGCAACCGCAGACCCTATTGCGCTTCTTGAGGGGCCGAGCAGGCAGCAAGCATTCAGTCGTTGGAACGCTTTCCAGGCTGTGAGTAGGCATTTGAAATCATCTGAAGTAAAGGTAAATAGAACTATATAGACCTATATAGTCCCAGTGGAACAGAAAGACGGTAAATTTCAGAACGGATGCTTTCGTGTCGTTTTGCTTCCTCCTTCACAGGCGTTTTATTTCTATGCAATCTACACCTGGCACCAGGTGACCTCCGTAAAGCCGAAGCCATGTTCCGCGAGATGTTGGACTGGCGTCACTCCTTCGGAGTAGATGACTCTCGGCGCGTTGGATCCCCTTGGCAGTTTCCCCCGAGAGGGGACCCATCCCACGGTGATGTGTGAAAGTCATGCTGCATGGATTTGCATGGGCTGTTGACATAGTTATTGAAGATAATTTTGACAATTCCACAAGCAGTTGGGAAGGATTGCCATGAGTTATTTGGATAGAGAGGTTCGGGTTGTTTGGAAGGGTCCAAAGAGATCCAGCTCTTCTCGCTCCGCAAGGAGAAAGTCAGCCGCTGGAGAACAGAGCTTGGCCAACAACGCACACAGCGAAGCATCCAAATGAATCTGGTCACAAACTCATTTGGTGTGACTAAAAGCTGGCCGCTTCATGAAGTCACTGATACTTTTCAATTTTTTTCAAGTTTTTACATCCGAAAGCTCGCCAGAGCCGAGCACCTGGGACAGGGCAAGAATAGAGGCAGAAATAGAAGTTTAGTAGCAGTCGTCGGCGTCGGCGACATAGTCCTCAAAGTCGTCATGGTCATAGATAGAAATTGTTTTTCCGGTAATTATATACATTTGGTCGCCTTCAATAAATGTTGATTCTATATGGCTGCCAGTGAAGAATTACACAAAGGAAACAATGAAAATTGATGTGGATAAATAGCCTTGTTTCTTTCAAGAATTTAACGCCGAAGATATGGAAAAATCATAGGCACACAACATAAAGTAATAGAACATCAGAAGAAACACGAGATGAAAAAGCTATTTCGCATATGGTATATTATGCATTTTATATAAATGACAAAAGTGATGACCCGAGAGTATCAAGACACAATAAATTGTTAAATTTTCTTGATGTGAGGGGTACTCATAGTAGTCATCGTAGTCAAAGTAGTCATAATAGTAGTCATGGTAGTCATAGTAGTCGTAGGAGTAGCAGGAGTAGTAGCAGCAGCCGCAGCC
>VSDK01010725.1:153623-183722 GCA_009767595.1 Symbiodinium kawagutii | reverse complement strand
AGTAGTAGGAGTAGCGGTGGCGGCAGCGGCAGCAGTAGTTGTAGTGCAGCAGCAGCAGCAGCAGGTGGTGTTGTTGTTGTTGTTGTTGTTGTTGTTGTTGTTGTTGTTCTTCTTCTTCTTGTTGTTCTTGTTGTTTTTGTTGTTCGTGTTCTTGTTATTGCACTTGCTTCACGAGATTTATGTCAAGGGCAATGATAATATTGAAGGACTGTGGTTCGGCCCTGCTTTTCCATATAAGATATTTTCGAAATACGTAAGCTATATTATTTGTAGAGCAGCAATAAAAAACAGATTGTCAAAGCACCATTTAGGCCATAGAAGCTTGAAGATGCCATAGACATAATGGAACATGTAGCAGAATTGCAGTAAAATGTTAAAAGTATTAAAACGATGAAAGAATGTACTATCGTATCAAATATCAACCAGCCACAGTGCTGAGAGACCGAAGTTGCTGATTTGACAGCAGATGTCATGCACATGACATGAGCTTTCTTTGATATCGCTTATGGAGCTTGGACTTGGCAGTGTCACACCCCAAACTCCTTTCCCAAGGGGCTCAAACTGGCTCAACTCCTCACATTCTGTGAATGAGTGACCTCCGGACGCAATGTTTCCATTGGTTAATGATGGTTACATTAAGTTGACTCAATTGAAGTTAAGTAATAGTTGACTTATAATTAGTTTACCTAAGTATCTTAAGTTATAAGTCTTGCTTTGACATAGAAATTAACGAATCTGTGCACTTCAGGAGACGGTTCGAAACTGATGTGGACCTTTGCCAAGACAGCTGGGCCCTCAGCCCACAGTTCATGCTGCTCTAGCGCTGAGAGCATCGCTTGGGTGCGATCTCGAGTAAAGGATGTGAATTCAAATCCAATCAAATAATAATTGACATATTCAAATTATTTCAAATTCATAAGTACTATTGGAATTGAATAAGTAGAATACCTTCATAGAATGAATAGAGATGATAAATGACAACAGAAGTAAATAGAAATACTGTATAGAAATAGAATCGATGTAGCGTCACCTCTTCAAACATCTCCACAGCAGCATGGAGCATGGAGAAGTAGCCATCTAAGCCGTGATATCCTGGACTGAGGACATGGAGTGCCGATCAGGTTGATCCGGACCTCTGTGGCTGATGTCCAAGGTTTAGTCCGTGAGTTCGGAAAAGATATCGTCCTGCCGCTTGGATTGGCAGTTAAAGCAGGTGCAGAGTGGCACATTGAATATGGATGACATGGCAACCCTATGCCTACTGGTATTGGAATTTGATTGAAAAATTGATCATTTTTAGGGCATGCCTCCCACTCACTTGGGTCCTCGAAGCCTCCAAATCACAACTGAACTAGTGGGCTCCCTCCACAGAAATGATTGGAAAGACCGCGGAACACCCTGTGGAAGTAATGGTGATTCAGGAATGTCATCAAACAACAGCAGCTACAGGAGAGAGGTTTCCCAACACGTCCCAATCTCGTAGCCTGGGAACCAAGCCATACTTCCTGGTTTCAGGCTTAGTATGGCTTGGTGCCTGGGGGGCTCCGCCAGGATTGACACCCTGCTACGAATGGAAGATGCCCAGGAGCACATCCGAAGGGCCATGTTTGAGCGGGAAGAGTTGCCATGCGGCCAACTGCAAATCATTGAGCCTTGAACCGCAGGGGCAGCAAGGAACAGGGGCCCTGTTACAGGGCTGTAACTCATACCGCGACGAATGAGTCAGACCCCTCTTAGACTCAGTGACTTACGTACCGAACACAGCAAACGAACATCAAATTGGTAAGAGGAGGGTTGGAGGTCCTAGGCAGAACTGGCGGGATTACACACACCGAAACATGTGGACACGCTCTGTGAAAGAGCGAAGAAAATATCAGAATACAAACGAACAAATCCAGAAACTGTTTGAAATGGCTCTCGCACGTCAATTTTAAAGCTGTCGCAGCGCGGGCCACGGACCCCTTACAGTAGCGACCATGGCTTGCAAAGAGCGACGACAACAACAACAACAACAACAACAACAACAACAACAACAACAACAACAACAACAACCACAGCCACAACCACAACAACCACCACAATCACAACCACAACAACCACCACAATCACAACCACAACAAGCACCACAATCACAACCGTACCCAAAAACAACGATGTTTGGGCGTAACCTACTAACCTACTGTAAGCAACATCACACCTCACCAAGAGAAGGGCATATGAAAAAGGCTTGTGTGTCATGGGTGGCAACAACATCCCAAAACTGGTCCCCATTCTTTCGGGATGCTGCCCAGGGTGCCAATACCACGTTGGGACCCGCAGCCAAAAACTGAGGCCACAAACCATGTAACTGATTGGTCAGTAATTAAATAGAATTGATTTCACGGAGAGTTCCTCGCGTTACCCGAGATGAAAGCTTGACTTTTGTCCACGTGTTACCTTGACTTGGTCAATGTAACAATTTGCACTTGGAAGTCCTTATAAATAGCCTCAGGTTTGGTCTACCGTTGCCAGAAGGCAATAAATAAAGGGGGCAGCCCTTGACAACAGTGCCATGTTTTGACATTCCTTGGCTCTCCACCATGTGAGCGGCTGGCCAATGGAAATTTCATCATTGTCAGTGGAGCCTCTCCCTGGGGAGGCGGGGGGGCCTTTTGCACGTTAAGGACATGGGAGACTATGGGCACTACGGGGTGCCTAGTTTGGCTAGCCGCCTCTGGTCCAGCCTGAAGCTGGCAGCCGAAATTTCTCAGATCACCGATGCGAACTATCCAGAAACTTGGCTTCAAAGTCTCAACGCGGACGCCCCAACGTGGCAATTTTTCCGTTCGATGTTCAAGGCAGCTCTACAGATGCAGAGATACCATGAAACAGCTGCTGAAGGATTCATTTGTGTGCCCATTGCGCGGTGCTTCCACCATCTCCCACCTATTCCATAAAAATGACACCTTTCAGGGTACATCACTGATCATTTGCAATTTTTGTTATCACGTTTTCTCCCATGTCGGCCAGATGGTATCGCAGCCGAGGAGACAGTGCGGAAAGCGTTCATCATTCGCTTGGGCTCATGTACCAGCATGACGTGGCGCTACTGTATCCAGCCTTTGCTTCCGGAGCGCACTCAAGCCAAGTTGATCCCATGTGGACCCAAGGCACAGGGGCTGATGTCAGCAAGCCAAAGACAACGGTGGTAACGTATGGATAGGATTCACCCATGGAGTCAATGGGCAGTATCACAAGGTATCACGAGGTATCACAGACTGTTACAGGATGTTCGGAATATAACACACCTCAGAGTGGAATCTTCGATGTTTGGGTGAAAATTGCTGGTGCCACTGCTCACCCTACCGCCCGCACGCCCCCGGCCCTCCCGTCATCTTCAAGGTTTATGAAGGGCTATGAATTGCCGGCCTCAACCCATCTAAACTCTCGAGCCTCAAGCTTCCTTATCCTTATGCTTACTGTAGTTATGCTTCTTTATATTTCCCTATGCTTCCTTTAAGCTTACTGTAAGCTTAATGATCGTAGTGGATGCAGGGTGCACCGTTGTGGGTAACGGGGCCCCCACGGTGGAGGCATCATCCTGGCAGCTGCAACTGGCAGAGGAGGTGCCCAGTTTGGCCTCGCTCCCGGCCTTTCTGCGCTCAGATTCTGAGGACTGCCACGGCGCCTTTTTTCCCACAGTTTTTCCAATCAAAAACACCCACAAAAATTGCAAAAAACATCTGTAAATCTATCAAATCATCCATCTATCCACCTATCATTTTTTTAATTGATGTTTGTAATTTGCTTGTTTTATCCCTCCATGGTGTTTCCTTTGGATCGTTGTTGATATTTTTCCACCGTTTCCCTTTTGCCCAGATTCTCAGGACGCCTTTGCCCAAGCCGCGCCAAAAGGCGGCATGGTGCCACAAGGTTTGGCAGGTGAACAACGAGGAGCCATGTGTGCCATGGGTCCATGGTAATGTGAAGTTTCTGACGTTTTCCATTTGACACACGCGATTGATCTATGGGAAGTTTATTCTTCTTTTGAACCTCCCATCGCCCCCAGCCGTACACAGAGTCTTGGCGAGGGAAGTTGGAACGTATACTCTACATGTTGCATCATTTCACGTCATTTTACCGTGGTTTGCCGTTGGAATTGGTAAGCAGCATGTATAGTGGTTTCTTGCGCCATGTACGCACAGGGCATGATATTGTGAGCTCCCTTGTGGGAGAGGAGCTTCGGACAGGTGGAACTTCTCGGCACTGCGTTCATGCACCTTTTTTTCTAGACATGACTCTACGGGTGGTTATCCTTCCACTTCTGGTTTCACCCGCAGCGTGCGGCTACGTACAGCTGAAGGTAATCTCCAAGATTCACCGAACCCAAACTCGACGAGCGTGGTTTCACACCATCTTTTATTCCATGCAGGTTTAACCATCTATACCCGCCTGCAAAATGCCCACCACAAAGTAGACAACCACCAGTTAATCGTCATGAGAGATGATCAAGCGTTTTTCATCATTCCCTCCAGCATTTTTCGCATCACGACTTGAGCATCACTTTGACCACCAGGCGGTGAAGGGAAAACTCGGTCAGGACAATGGGAGGTCCAGCCAAAGCCCCGCTGTGCAGCGCGCAGCACCTCCGCGCCCCGGCGGGCGCTTGCCCCACGCAAGCTCTTGGCAGATGGATGGTGCCATGGCAGCGAAGGTAAGTCTTGGGCATAACTATGCCTGCATCACAACACTACCCAAGTGTGCAAAAAACTTATTGAATAATTTGAATAGTTTGTTGTAGAACTGTTATTGTAGAACTGTTATGTTTCACATTGTTTATTTTCAACCCAAGTGTGTGTGTGTGTGTGTGTGCAGTCCGCGGAGCTGCCAATCGCTTGGGAGAAGATTGCATCACTTTTTACTTTTGGAGGTTTGAGGGCCATTCATATATAGATCCAGTGTTGTTTTCGACACCATGAGTTTTTGGCCCACAGATTCATGGGTTTACAAGCATCGCTTCCAGGCCTTGAAGTAGTAAATGCTTTTGGTAGGGGTTGAAGATCCATCAGACGGGAGAGCCATGCCAACGACATGGCCCGTTTTGGTAGCTGACGAACACCTTAGGTGTGCCAAAGTGCAGGTGGCCCTTTTCGGTGCCATGGCTTTTGCCGCTGGAGCACTGGAAACTTGGCGCAAGCAGGTCTACCAATCGGAAGGGGGAAAGATGTTGTCCTTTTTGGTGGCATGTGATTTGCATCATGGTTTCTGACAAGAGAACTTCGGACCTGGAAAACATTGGAAAACATATGAAAACATATGAAAACATTGGGTTTTGAGATGGCATGCCATGGCAAACAAAACGATGACGGGCTGAGAAGGCATTCACTTCTGGCGCATCCGAGGCCGTGGAGCCAGTGTCGCTTCTTTGAATTTCAATGTGAACCTGCGCAGGGGTCCACCAAAGCAGCTGGTAATGGGATGCAGTGAAATGCAGTGGGGCCAACGTAGGAGTGTCGTGCATTTTCAATTGGAAGTTTTCACAAGGAAGTGACAAAAAACAAAAAAAAAAAAAGTAAAAATAAATAGAACATGTTTTTGGACGGTCGCTCTTGCCTTTTAAGCCGTGTTCGATATGCATTGGAGGACCCCTTGGGGGCCGGGGCCCCTTGAATTTGTCTATTTAATTTCGTGCAAGTTTTGTTCCTTGCCGATGCGCATGGAGTCCAAGTGACCGATGCCAACGCATTTCCTCTCCAGCCGCCTCCGTGGGGCCCACGTGGGGACGTGGCAACGCCGCTTTCCCGCGGAGAGGCCCCGGCACAGTTGGCAAATGCTCCCTGCAGCCAGGTTGCCACTGCGCAGCCTTGGGCGTGCGCCCGTTGAGCGACGTGAGAAACGCTAGCGATGCAGAAAAACTGGGAACATGATGCGCATGATGCATACAAGCGGAACAATTATGGTGATAGATAGATGTAAGATATGTCATGATATTATCATAGCATTGTCAACTGGTAATGGTGCTGCATCACTTTGAATTCATGACGATGATTGGTAGTGGGTGGAAGAGAGTTTCAATCTCAACCGGAACTTTTTTGCAGCGGATGAAACTGACCAGTGACCAGCTTAGTGACAGGAAAATCCCCTTCGATTCTGAATGTTGAAGAACTGCGGCATCACACTTTGCCAGGGTCAAAGCTGAACGGCAGTTGTCCCCTTTCGTTTTTCAGAGACAGCCATTTGGTAACATACTTAAAAGCTGATCGGTGTTAAGTCGGAAGTTCACCATGAACGATCTCAGAAAGTATGGTGAAACATGGTGAACCATGCCTGGTCCTGGCACCACTGATGGTTCTGCCGCCCATGGCTCCTGGCAAAGCGCGATGCGTTGTGTTTGAGCAATTGCCCACAGAGAAACACCGAACTCGTCTCTTTTCATCTCTTTTGAATTCTTCAAATCTACCCAAAAAAAAAAAAAAGCTGAAAAGTTTAAACTTCATTCCACTTCTTTAACCCTTTGTTTCAGACTGTATTCCTCTTCTTTGTTTGCAAACTTCCCAATGTGCGATAGTGCTTCTTCTTCCCTGAAGAAGTCGAGCACTGGAAGGAGGCTGGGAAGAGAATGGAAGAGAAGGGGAATGGCACATGGCAGCCGTTAGCATCCATGATGGGTGCCTGGAGCGCTGTTCACCCCAGGCTGTGGCCATCATGAGATTCTAACTTGCGGTTCCTTTTTCATCCCTTCGCCAAGGGTCCAAAAATGAATGAAAGAAGGCCCTTGCAAAGCTCAAAGTGGCACTTTTGGTTGCCCATTTTGCTGCCTTTCGAACCCTTTCGATCCGTTTCAGCGACTCACAAACGGGTCATTTCTGCCGCTCACTTCCTCTCTCTGCGCCCTGCACGAGTTGGAATTGCTGCGTTGCAACTTCTGCGCTGGGTTTGTGCGTTGCACATCGTTGCACGGGAAGTGTTGCGCTGAGTTTAAGAGAGTTCAAGGCGTGAGCCCAGATAGCGGGAGATCATTTTTGGACCAAGGCAGAGCTTTGCTTCGCGTTGCGGAGTGTGCGGCAGAATCAAAAAGCAAAGCTTTTTCACGCTAGCCAATGATTGAAACATATTGAAACAGTAGCGGCATTTTGCCTGGCTTAGCACTTTTGGCTTTTCTCGACATCGAGAGTTGGTCTCAATGGACATGTTTTTTTTCAATCATTCATTCGAAAGAAAGACAAGAAAGATGGTCTTCAAAGTTCTGCAAGTCACATTGATGGATTTTGATGCGTGCAGCTTGTTCACTCCTTAGAGTATGCAGTTGTCGTCATTCATTTTCCTTACATTGGTGGCCCTGTCAAGCTGCTATGAGAGCAAAGCAACGGAAGCGAGGCAAGGGATGTCTAATATATATCAATATGCTGTTCAACCTTATGCCTTCCATATGCTGTTCAACCTTATGCCTTCCATATGCTTGTTAGAAAGCTGCTGACAAGAAATTCACCTTGACAGGCTGGGTCATTTTGGCTACAGCGTGGCTTGTCTCCAGGCTTGTTGCCTCACCCTTAGTTGACAGTGGATCCAAGTGGAGTTGCAACTTACTTCTCAAGCATTTGTGCCTTAAGGTGAGCCCATGCAGATCGTTCTGTTCGCAAAAGCCTAGTCAGCGACATGGTGTGGGACCTCTGCCTGCAGCATCAAACAAGGACCTTACAAAGGGAAGAACCGTTGCACCCAACTCACACGTCTTGCGTTTTGTGCACGTCAGGCAAACTTAAAGGTTTGTTTTTTTTTGCGCCGTATGTTTTTTTCCATGTGGTTCGGTGCAGGACCCACAAGGAATCAAGCCAGTCGAGGAGATGGGCTAGTTGACGTCCCCAAAAATGCGCTGACTTGAAGTGCTCCTTCCCCAAAACATAGCGCAATAATTCCTATGTTCCTATTCAGCTTTGCTTGGTGACCTTCCGACGAATGAACTTTTGCCATGAAAATTGCAACAGACAACTGAGTCAGAGTGCTTTCATAGCACCTTTTTTTTCAGCCCGCAGGAATCGGCAAGAGATGAGGCACACGGCTGTGAGCCAATTGAATTCCCGGTTTTTCACAAAAGACACCTTCACTTTGTCCAATTGTTGAACGCCGTTGCATCACGTTTCGTCTTCAAAGCCTAAACCTCTTCTTTCAAACAACTTTGCTTTTGCTTCGAAGAACCCCTGCGACATGTCACACATGTGATGTGATTGCTCCAAACCTGTCATCCAGTGTCCAGTTTTGCTTCTTCTAACCGAAAGAAACAGAAGAAAGACAGGGAAGTCATCGGAGTTATGTGCTGTTTGCAACAGACTGCGCTCAGACTACACATGAAGCCAAGAACATCAATTCTATTTGAAGAGACGTGCTAGTTAGTCTTCATCAAATTCTCAATTCCAGTTAGTTTGTCTTCATATTTGTTTCCCGGTTTGTTCTGCAAAAACTGGCTCCGCTTTGAGCACCGGCAGGTTGATGCCTTGACTTCGGCACGACGTCAGCTGAAACTTGCTTTGGACCAGCAAGAAACTGCGCAAGTGCAGGTGGACATGGCCGTGGAGGACTTGCGAAAGGCCAAACAAAAAGGAGATGAGCAGAAGGTGGAAAAGGCGAAAGAGGAAGTGAAAGAGGCAAAGAAGGAGGTGAAGGAGGCGGAGGAGAAGGTGGAAAAGGCGAAGGAGGAAGTGAAAGCCCAGCAGGAGAAGGCCATTCGCTGCACAGCTTCAGTGTGTCACAGTTCTCCCGAAAGATGCAAAAATAGATGAAAGCTACTTCACATATCTTCACATTCTATGGTTCGAACTCAGTTCTGTTTCTTCAGTGAATACCCTCACTATGCCTCCAAAAGATGAATGAATCCCAAATCACAAGGTAAATAAAAGGATGGCACGCAGGATTGAAAGAACCAGAGAGTCAACAACACTTAACAGACTTAACAGACTTAAGTGACTCAAGACGACATCTTAACACCGGAGATGTTCTCTTGCTCCAGGTGCTAGGCTTGGAGGAGAAGGTGAAGGAGGAATCCCTACACCCAAGTCTCTTACTTGAAAAGTTTGCCGGAGACTTGGGTGATCTTGAAGAGCGCATCTTGAATAGCCGCATCAACAACATAGAAGAGAGGCCTTTCTTGGAGAGGGATGAAGTGATTCAAAGCATCGTGGCAGAGATGAAGAAGACGCAGCGGCTGAAAATTAACAAACCAAGAGTCGTTTGTTTGTGGAGCCCTCGAGGGACGGGAAAGAGCTCAGTCATTCGACGCTTGGTCCTCTCGGATGAATTTGCAGAAAGCCGACGATGTGGACGCTTGCTGATATTCGACGCAGCATGGATTCCCACACAAATGTCGGTTGAAGCCTCTACGTTGGTGTCTGCCATGGTCCTATGGCACCTTCTGCAGCTGCTGGACGGCTACGGCGTCAAATTGGCAGGGCAGGTGGTCAAATTCGAACGCATGGATTTCGCGACTGTGGTCGAGGTTGTCAAACGTCGTTCAACACCTTTAACTGGTCGTTTAAGCAGCTTTGAGGCTTGGGTTAGGTCATCTTGCAAGAGGGAGCGCGATGTTTTCAAGCAGTGGTGTTTGGTAACGGCTGCAGCCTTCAACGCTCAACAGGACTGTGCTTGCTTGGTGTTGTTGGATCAGACTGAGCTCCTTGTCAAACAAACGCTGGATCAGCAAAGCTCCCTTGGCGGAAGCAGATCAAGGTTCACCGAAGTGTGTAGCCAGTTTCCTCAGCAGATGGCTGTTTATTGCACAGGTACCATCAATATGCAGGTTGACTTGCCAGCAGAGGAGTACACGCGTCTTGTTATTAAGTCTTTACCAGCCCTCATGCCATTGTCTTTTGAAGGTGCCAAAGAAGCCATGGTACAGTGGGGAGGAACACAATACGGCGAGGAGGTGCTCAATCAAATATATCTTTTCTCTGCTGGGGTCACACGACTTCTGGAATATGTGTTTCAAACAGATGGTGAATTAAGATCAACTTTTGAGATTGCATTCAATGCCATGTCCGAATGTTTTGAAAGTTCCTATCGATCTGCAGCGCCTTTCTTTGATCAACCAGATGCGGCATTGTCGCTGGTTCTTTGCTCAGCAGTTCGTTGGAACGCAACCGACAGTGAGCTTGTGCCGGGCACATCGAAAAGGTGGCTATATAGATATTTTCAACGCGGGAGCCGCATTTCCAAATGGCGATTCTGTGTTGGTTCCGCTCGTTTGGTGGTTTCGTGATCGGAAAAGACGGAAAGTGCTGGCTCAAAAGGCCCGAGAGTTGAACATCAGCCTCGAAGGTCTCTTGCCAGATCCTGCCGATTTGCTTCAGGCTCCACAAGGCCCGCTTTCCCGAGGGCCACTGTGGGAAGAGCAGGTTTGCAATGCTTTGGCCGCCCGTTTTTATTTGTATTGCCTGGCAGATAAAAAAACTCCATGCGACACCTACGCACCATTCCTAGAGATCTATCCTACGACAGACAACCATCTACACAGTGTATTGGAACAATTCAGTGTTTGCTGGAGTGACGGGGTCGAGTATCCAGATGAGGAAGCAAGTGTCCTTGACAGGGTCGGGAAGGCCATCAAATGCAACAAGAATTTCAAGAGTGCTCACCATGACTTGCTGATCCCTGTGAAGCGAATTGAAACCGGACAGCTGGAGTACATAGCCGCACAGTGCCGTTACGGAAGTCCCAAAACTGCAACAGAGTTGACTAAAACATACCAGGACAAAACCAGAAAACCCAGGACCAGTGACCCGAGCTCGGAGGTCCCTGACATGACGAATGTACTATTGCAAATTTGTTCCACAAGTGCAGGGACGCAGAAGTTCCAGAAAGCTACACCATCTACACCCTGGGCAAAGCGGCAAGAGGAGAAGAGGAAAGCTACACTGATGAGTATCACAAATATCACAAGATGTAATGCTATCATTGCGCAGCTTCACATGCTCCGCATCTTGTGATACAACGGCCATGCGAGCGCAAGAGGCGCGGGGGGAGCGGGGACGGCCCACCGGCGGCACCAAGGACTGGTGGGGTGACTGACGGGGCACCAAAATGGTGGGTGACTTTGAATTTTAAGATTCGAGTTTAAGATGAGTTTAGTATGTGAGTTTATGAATTTTTAGTATGTTTAGAATCCTAAGATGATGAATCGAAAAGGATGATAGCTGGGAGTAATGACTTGAGAAGCCCTGCGGTTGATGGTTTTTCCATGTTGAATGGGGTAACAGAATCTTAGTGGCTTCATGGTGGTGAATCTTAGTTGAACAGATGGTTTTGTGGCTGCACGGCGGTGAAGAGATTGTGAACAGCGGTAGACAACCCATTGGAATACTTGTTTTCAGCAGAAGCATTGGGTTGGGTAGAGTACTCTTGAGAGTCTAAGCATTCTGTTTGGACATTGAATCTATGTTTGGCCATTAAAACATGGTAGGTAAGCACAAAATGTAATAGGAAAGCAATCAAATTTGAAAGTTACTTTCGCAAGTTTACGCTTACCCGCTTGTTATACTTGCTAATCATACTTGCTTCTTACACCTGGTTGGTTATTACCTAGGTGCTTGTGACCGGGTTGATTGTTACCAGGCTGCCACGAGTTGCGGTTGACCGACCTTTCCCTTACGATCACCGCCCACCAGATCGATCCCTCACAGCCGAAGCTGAGGACTACGAAGGCGAGCAACTTCGTTCAGGCGCTGAGCAGAAGCGTGCTAACACCAGCCGATCCAATGGGTCCAGCTCGCCATGATGATTCCTAGTAACTACTTAGTAACCATCCAAGTTCACTTTGAAAAAATTCACCCTAGTTTGTATCAATTGATTCTACCATGATATCATTTTGCATTTGTATATTGGCAGTTGATTGGGAATCAAGTCTGCTGCCTGCATTGGCATTTTGACACTGTGAAAAAGCTGAAACGAAGAGGGCTACAAGATCGTCGATCTTGGATCTTTCACTTTCCTTCTCCTGTGCTGCATGCATCGTTCTCAGAACACGAACTTGGAAAACACGCTTCGCATGGACATGTTTCCCGACAATCTTACTCATATGATGGTTTCTTAGAATTGGGGGCACAAGAAGTGGAGAGTGTATTACTGAGAATTGCTAATAGTGGATGCACTACTTTGGGTGATTGGGGGTAATCATGGGTAATCTGGTTTCAGAACATACTTGCAAGAACTTGCTGCTGAGAACTTTTTAATGAAGCTTTCTGAAGACTCCAAGGTCAAGATCAAAATGCTGCCCAGTTGTACAGTACGTTGATTGCACAGTGAATTGGAAGCTGACTGTTTTTCTTTTTCTTTTGCCCACTAAGCCCTATTGGCACACGAATCTTAAGCTTCACTATGCTTCATTCTGTATTTTGGTAAAAAAAATGGGTATGGCATGAAAAGGCATACTTTGAGAGGCTTCAGGAGGCAAAGAGCTCACAGGGTTGGTTTGTGTGTTGCAGATCCATAGGGAGTTCCAGCCACAGGCGGAGAAGAAAAAGGCTGCCGAAAGCAAGAAGTTAACAGGCACGGCTCAGCGTTGGATTCATTTAGATTCGTTGGCAAACCCCTTCTTGTATTTGAATGTTTGCCCCTGGCAATGAAAAGTGCATCGGGGTGCTTGCTTCACACCATTTAGGGAGTCCGAAACCTGTGTTTTCCCAGCCCTGCATGATTTTCGCTGCATTATTCCGAGTTGTTTTGCCAATGCTGCCTCGAACAAATTGTGCGTTGTTTTTCTTTCTGTAGCATTTGATGCACGCACACATGTTCAGTTTTTTTGCAACTGTGTTTTGGTCAGATATGTGATTTTTACCTGTTTTGTTTCAGGAAAAATTTCTACGCGGCTTGCTCAGATTCCAAGAGTCATGGGCCCTCCTGCGCAGGTCTGAGCCACAAAGAAACCATGGTTTGGCACCCCTCTCTCTCTCTCTCTTTCTCTCCTTTTCCCTGCCTTTTCCCGGTTTTTTTCATTAATATGATTTGTGGTTTCTTTCCGCTGTGGTGCGTATGTTTTTGTAGCCGCTATGTTACTAGTAGAAAGTGTGAACATCACTTTTCTGCAATATTCTGGAATAAATTGGAATAGTTTGCTGCACATCTCAGATTCGATAAGGCAAAAATATATTTTTGAAAACACATCTCGTGCGAGCACATGTTTTGAGGAGGGAAATTGAATTTACTGACCTAAGCAGTAAATACAACACATTCTTTTCAGTTAAGGACAATACATTTGGTGTTTTTACATGACATATGGAACGCTGATTGTACGTCATTTTTCCGCAGTTTTCTCATGTTTTCTCCCTCTAACACGCTTCAATCGTATGAGCCGGCAACCGATGCACGCTTCAATCGTATGAGCCGGCAACCGATGCACGCGTGCTCTGCATCTTCCAGGCTGAAGAACTTTGTTTCCAAGGACGAGACTAGCGAAGGTGCTATTGCTGATGTGCCAAAGCATTGGGTAAGGGGAACGTGCCAGAACCATTCTGAAACTTCATGAAACTTCTTGGGACTGGGCACCTTCTGCATACCAAAATGGTGCCCTTTCCACTCCCCGATCCCGCAACGAGAAAAAACACATCAATCGATGCCTCAATCGAGTTTTTCAATCGTCCACTTTCGTAGCAAATTTGAAGCTGCTGGCAAGACGTGGGATCACCATGGACCACCCATCATTTCCCATCATTTCGGAATGCAGCATGCGCAGATCCGTCTTGCACATGAGTCGAGTTTGCTCGCCTCAGTCCTCGTTTTGTCGCCATGGTGAGGCTCAAGGCATCTCAAGGCCTAGTCACTATCTTTGTAAAGTTGTTTGGATGGTGACGGTGCCATATGGAGAAGAGTGCAGTGGTGACCTTTGATTTGGACTTGAAAGATGACAGCGATCTGGGACTTCACTCAGGCGATGTTCGTCCATTCCACCCACCCGTAGTGGTGGATACAGAGCCTGGGGATGGGTACCTTTGCCCCAGCTGTCCATGGCCATGGTGGGCCCTGCACTACCCCAGCGGCCGGGTCTTCCACCGGAAAGGCCGAACGCTGTTCGACCCACCGCATGGCCAACCGAAGTTCAATGATCGGAGTCTCAGAGGCTTCATGGATCAGATCTTGTATCGAGGACACAAGCCTCTTCGTACGGGATTTTTTTACAACGAGGAGACTGGAGCAGTCTTTGGGGAAGAATCAGCCATGGAACATCTGGCACAACAGTTGCATCTCATGGATGAACCTCAGGAGAGGGCCGTGGAGGGCCATGGAGGGCCTAGAGGGACACATAATCTGCCAGAAATGGTTGCTTCTGTCACAGCCCGGAAAGCTAGCATCAGCCTGAAGCTGCCGTTGCTTGCGCAACTATTTGGGACTCACCAGAACGTCACCAGACCCACGAATTACTGATTTGATAATGATAGAAACATGTTTGCACCATATTGCAACGCTTGGAACTGATCAATTGTTGTTTGCCAAGATTTTTATAGTCTTCTCCCCCTCAATGGCTTTGAATAGCCAGCAGCGGCTCATTATTTTTCATTTTCCACAATTTGCCACTGTTCACAGGAAGTTTAAGAAACTTCCCTGTCAGAAACATTAGCAGTCCCAACTAAAAGCGCAATGCAAAAGCAATCCCAAGCAAAAGTTGATACTGACAAGAGCTGTCAAGAAAAGTTGGCATCGACAAGGCCAGCAAAACTTGAGATAGAGAAGTGCTGTCAACAGTTCAAATTGAGCTTTGTGAAATCGCTGTCGCTTGCATGCTGTGCACATTTCGCTTTCGCTTGTGCAATCCTTTGCGGACTTTGTGCGCTCGCGTGAGCAATCACCAGCGGACCAAAACACCAGGCGAGAAAGTAAGAAATCATTGCGCGAAGGTTTCTCACCGTGTTAAACCATAAGGATCCATAAGGAAATATAAGGAAGGCGTTTGAGAAACAGAGATCCCGAGAGTGACTGTGTCATTGTATCCGAATTGAAAACAGATAAGAAGGAAACCACAGCAGACCAATGCGAAAGCGTTGTAGTTTGTCCCTGTGTGACACAGACACTGTGCATTTATAGGCCAATGGGGGTGCTGCTTTGTCATGTAAAACGGTCAGGAGTAGAAATTACGCCAACATATACCCCAAATAGCAATTGGAATGCCATATTTTTCCAAGGATACTACTAGCTACTAACAGCACTTCCAACCCCGAATTCAGGGCCAAATTAGAGGCCCGAATGAGTTGTCAGTACGTAGCAATAGCAAGAACAGAAAATCAGACTGCGGCAATCATGTTAACATTTCACCAGCAACAGCAGGGACACCTACAACGCAGCAACACCCACAACAATGGCGGCTCTGACCCAAACATGTTGACACCTATTTGGCAACAGCAGCGGCGCCCACAACAGCAGCGTCACCAACCCAAACATGCTGACACCTGTCACCCAATCATGTTGACAGCATCCCGGCAACAGCAGCAGCACCCACAAAACCTACGTGACCCACCCAAACCTATCCAGCAACAGCAGCGGCACCCTCAGGAGCAACTGCGGCACCCACCCAATCATGTTCACACCTATCCGGAAACAGCAGCTGCACCCTCCAGAACAGTAGCGGCACCCGCCCAATTCTGTTGACGTCCTTTTCTGCTATACTTGAAGTAAGCAGCCAATAGCTTCGCTATCTGGGGAAAACTGATGAGGCTGATATTACGCAATTAGAATTTGAGTATCAATTTCAATTACCTCAGTTGACACAAAACAGTCCAGCCCACAAAGTCACTGGCAAGAAAAAGGTATTAGCACAGAAAACACCAGCCAACGAAAATACAAGCAGTCGAAAACACCAGCTGCCAAGAATACCAGGAGACAACAACATGAGCACACCAGCCTGCAAAAATACCAGCCCGCGAAAACACCAGCACAGAAAAACACCAGCTGACAACAATACCAGCAGCCAAAAACATGAGCACAGGCCAACAGTCGATTTGCGCCACGTACAGGCACTCCGGGTTCTTGAGTTATAGGTATTGAAATTCCGCCCAAATGACAGTGACCATTTGATTCAATTGGCATGATTTAGATTCACCTGCTGGAGGACAGCCAGCCTCTAAGTTTGGCGCAATCCACGTCCTTGATGTCAACAGCATCCACGCCCAAGTCCGACTACGGTTTGGGAAGGCACTTGAACAGAGGCCTTACCATGGACAGTGCCAAAAAGCAGATTCTAAGAGAATGGAGACCAGATGAAGATAGCTCCTATTGCTGCTTGCTCTCACAACACTCGCACCTGCTGCGGTTGAGTCAGAGCCTTCTTATGGTGGTGTTATCTTCCTTTGACCGGATGACCTCAGTACAGTTGTGCATCAGCTTATTGACTGACAAGGAATTTGTGGAGCTTCGTGGTTCTTGGGAGGGTGAGGTAGTGGTACTTTCCATCGTTGGTTTAGTTGTTCTCTACATGCTGGTTTGGCTCTTGCAATCGACGAGCCGTGCCAACGACCACGTGCGGACAGACATCGACTACGTGGGAGATTTGGTTTGGCCAAACGGGGCACCAAAGGGAGCCTGTGAAAGGCCTGAAAATGATCGCCTGGCATCCAACCTGGCAGTTCGTTTCTGGGTGAAATGTGTGGATTCATTTGAGAGATTGAGAGGAATTTGACTGGATTTGTGTATGTTTTTGTATAGTTCCAAGTTGCTGCTGATTTGTTTCCATTTTTTTCCCCAAGTCGTTGTGTCAGGTTCTCCGTTTGTTTGACCCCCGTTGCCTGTCCTCCTCCTCCTTCTTCCTCCAATCACTCACTGCCGTGACTCTTTGACTTGCTCACGCACCTCACTCGTCACAATCCAATCGTCGTCGTCATCCTCATCCTAACCTCGTTTTACATGACAGGCGTGCTGCATGCTGCACCTTGCGCGTTTCGGTGCAGCAGGTGCGGCGCTCCTTTCCCATGTTTCCCCTGCCAGTCCCACAGAGCTATTTGCAGCGCCCCCAACTTAGTGCTGTCGCTACCTCATACCATGCCACATTCTGGCCTCACTCACTGGTCCTGCAAGATATACCCCTACTTCTCTCAACCATCAGTCGTTGTCAGTAATGTCGCATTCTTTCGCACAATCTCTGAATCATGTCGCTCGATACTTTTCCGGTACTCTCGAAGAGCTTACATTGAACGCATACTGGCGGATTTTCTGAGTTCAGACACGCAGACACTTGAGTGAGTGGCTGAGAGGCTGAGGGTCTTCTGAATGTTTGCCACGAAATTTGGGCCGGATCCCACACACTCTTAAAGCTCGACCCTACCTCATGATCTTACACAATCCCGCTTCATCTCCTCAGCCAGTGTCTGCACAAATTCTGTCATTTCGTTTCATCACCTAGCCAGGCGTTTTGCACAATTGTCTCACCCAATGTAACGCACTCAAAGTGCTTTGCAAAGCCTCTTACCCGTTCTGCTGAACTTTCCAGACACAGCGAAGCAAATTCATGCAAATTCTGTCTTATAGGGCCGCTGATTTGCTAGCACCTCATTTCACAAGTTCATCATTCAACTTAATTCATTATTTTACAGATCCACTACCGCTCCAATTGAATAAATTCAGCGCACTGTACACAGGCCCCTCGACCAGATTCATTGATCGCAGTACAAGGTTTGCAACCGGGCGATTTCAATGTCTTCAGAAACCGGCCCCGAGCTCTCACAAGACCATTTCATCGTTGGTGGTGGATGGCTCCATTCCATGTGTTTTCGTTTTTCTCCGTCTTGAGATTGAGTGTTTTTTTCTATTCTTTTCATCCTCGGATGGCAGTTCACCCAGATACATCCAGGTTTGTCGCTGATCTACTTCCAGCTGTTTGCCATACATCACCTGGTGACCGACGTTGTACAGCTTTGTCATCCGCGGAAAGGTGCTATGAAATTTTCGGCGCTGAGCTATCGAGGAAGAATTCCGAGATTTTTCGCACTTGGATATGTCAACAAGGCACTGGGGAGTGGTCAAGTCCTTCCCCGCAACAGAAACACCGCGCAGAAAGTCGGGGAGGATGTCCTCTGGGGTGAACCTGAATGTATTTTGGAAGGGGTCAGGGGGGGTGATATTCACCAAAGAGTGCCTATATGTGTTTGATAAACATGTTTGGTTTCAGCGATTTACACTTGCTTCCTTTCGGTGCCAAGAGAGACTGAATGAGGGGATGGCCTGGGATGGAGGGATGTGGACGGCTAATGTTTGTTTGCGCTTCAGGTCATGTTTCACTTTGAAGAGAGTGTGGGTGTTCTCCCCTTGCTTCCCAACATGGCCTTGGTGAAGCTTCCGTGCATGGCCATCAAAGTCTACATGTTCTGCTTTTTGCAGCGGTCGGGGCTTCTGTTGTTAAGCCTCATACTGGATGTGATTTTAAATGGCGTGAAGATCTTCAAGATCGTTTCGCACGTCCAGACGGCCAGGAAATACAAGAGCTGGCTTGCGGACCCAGAACGCTCAGATATGACCCTGTCGGCCAAGACTGTGAGAGAAAAACTCTTGAAGAAGAACTTTTTCTTTCAAGAGAACCCAACTACTGGGGAGCTGGAAGATCCTGGTATGTCGCCTGGGTTGCGAAGATCATTTTTCTTCAGTTTTTTTAGTACATTGATCTTGTGGCCTCCGCATTTAGCCATTCTTGAGCTAATGATTATTGACGTTCAGGCTGCACAGCTCCTCTGAAACCATTCCCTCCATCAAGTAATCAGCATTAAAAGTAAGTAGTCATTCAGTATTTAGTTTTCATCATACAGATTCATTATGAATATTATACATATCTTCATATATTCATATCTTAATTCATTTATTCATATCTTCATTCATTCATTGATTCACTTATTTATCTATTATATTAACTATATTCATATGTGTCTTCATATTCATTCATTTGCAAGTCTCAACCTTTGAGGCTGGGCTGGTTCTGGCAGTTCGTTGGAGGTCGCTGCGGCGTTTCGGAGCTTCGGAGCCCCATGGGCTACTTGGGACGTTGGGCCGTGGAAGAGAACGCCACAGCCGAAGATCTGAGAGCTGATTGGGTGCAGCGATCCCAGAGACTCAGGTGGGAAAGGAGAGAGAAAGGAGAGAGAAAGAGAAAAAATCATTACAAAATTATGGAATAATGAAATTAATGAGGTTAGAATGAAAAAGAATAAGTAAGAAAGTTAATAGATGTGAAGAGTAGACTGAAGAATAATCGTTGAAGATGTTAAGAGTAAGAATAAGGATGAAAATGTTAAGAGTTATATAAGAGCAAGAATAAAACAATTATAGATTTAAGAAATATTACGGAATATTAGGTAAAGCAGAGTTAAGAACGGACGAAAGCAAATGCTCGTCGTACGTTATCATCAATCAGCCGAGATCGGCGGAGTGCTCGCAATGCTTACAAAGGGATAGGCAGATTAGGCAGGACGTCACCATGCCAGGGTAGCCTTTTGCCACTTATGTCCACCAACCACAGCATGTCCACATTGTCCGTATGAGAAAACCCTAGCTGGGGGCATGGTGCACCCACAATGCAAATCAATGCAACATTGAGGAGCAGATTTCTGCGTGGAAATCAGGACTGCTCCCACGTAGGAGCACAAATACACGTTTCATTTGCAGCCAAATCCGCATCATTACAGATCTACATTTTTTCTACTCTCAAGAGTAAGAAGCTAAACCACTTCTCCCCTCCTAATATTCCTATTTTTTGGCTAATTCTCAGTATCAAATTCGAAAACTCTCAATAGTTTCCTTCCTATTCCTACTTTATCTCCCTTCACCTGCTGCATATTATTTTCCTATTTCCTTTCCCTATTTTTGCCCAATGACGTTTCCTTTCTTCTCATTCTTCTCTATTTCATATTCATTTGTATTCTTCTGTTTTGTATTCTATTTGTTCCCTGTTCTATATTCTCCCATCTCTTCGTTTGCATTCATTATTCTATTCATTTGAGATTCCTTATCTCTTATGGTTTCATTTGTAATTATTTCTAAAATTCAATTTCATACATATATGAATTGGTACTTTTATATTATGTCCCAAAAATTTATCTTCTCTTTTCTCTTCATTTCTTCTCGCCGAGGTCTGCCAAGTCCATGCTGCGATGCCGACAGGGCGAGGAGATCGGCCGCCGCGTCGTGTGGAGCTGCGGCGTGCCCACCATCCCAGCCATGGTGGTGGAGAACTTGACCTTGGTGGATCCCACGACAGCCACCAAGCGCAACGGGAGCAACGGGACAGCCATGGGACGGTAGGGACGGTAGCCATGGCACTAGCATCACTAGCCATAGAATGCCATAGATGATGTGCCAAGAATGATTCACTGGTGGCTCATCATCTTAAGGCTTGAGTATGCTCATGTCCGTACATTTGGTTGGTTTGTGGTGGTTCAAGGTCGCGAATGGTGGATCCTGGCTTTACGATGTTGTTGCTACAGCGAAACGAGGTGGTGTGATGCACTGACACACCCAAAACGAAACCAACCAATGGTGAAACCAACACAAACCAACCTCAAGATGCCTCAAGGGTTGCACCATTGGGAAAGAGATGTCGCTCTTTTCATCATACACCTCTTGGAGATTTGTATCATCGGCGATTTATTATATCATATATTGCGAATTACCTCACACATATGCAAAAAGTATTTGTTCTCCATTTCCAAGTGACTTTTGGGGATCATTGGGGTCTACATGGGAGACAACAATGCGTGGACCCACTAAAGAGCCATGCAGGTGATCCCCAAAAAGTGGGACAAGGGAGCAGACACCGCTTGTAGATGCCTTTGACGAGCGGCAATGTCATGACCTGACATCATGAACAAGCAACCAACATGGGACTTATTTAGATGTCAGTTACTACCAGAGAGGATGAGGAAACAGCAAAATCTTCCAATTCAACATATATGATGTGCGTGTGTGTGCGCATCCAAGGTGCGTAGGTTTTAGTCTTTTTGACTCTTTATCTCTTTGGTCAGACCCCAAATGCATGACTCGTAATATGTTCTTGGCGGCGTTGGAAGCACCAAGGAAAAGGTGCGAACGGAGTTTTGGTACACCTGCAGTGGCAAGGTGGTCTATCACCAGCCCAAACAGAGCATGAGCTCAGTGGATGACGTGCCGGATGAGTACAGTAGCTTAGAAAATTTGGAAGAGGAGTTTTTCTATGGCAGGCTGCTCACCTACAGTAGCTTCTCCATGAGGCTGTGTGAGGCCCTGGCACGAGCTTCATGCACAGCTTTCTACAACATAGCAATGCTCAACCTGTTGATGGAGATCGTAACTACCAAGGAGCTTTGGTACTTCTCGGCAGTTTCATGGGGCATGGGTTGGCCTTGGCCTCAAGTTGTGGGGCCCACATGAATGTAGATGCTTTATTTTTATATATATATATATATTTATTTATTTATTTATCTATTTATTCATATTTATATTTAGCTCTCTCTCTCTATCTAGAGAGAGAGAGATATACATACATACACATTTTTTACACCATAAACAACCAATCTAGATTTTGGGGGGAATCAGAGGTTCCAACCTACATACGTTCTTGTTGAGATTAGGGTTGAATGAGGTCGAATATGGTTTTCCGAAGGCCCTTCTTCCTAGTGCCACGCTCCCAAATACATAAACCTGATAGAAGCGACAAGCCCAAATGCATCTCACGTTTTATATTCCCAGGAAGGACCGTAAAGAACACTAATTACTAAGACGAATGTGTTTCAAGCACATTTATTTGATTTTATTTGTGGGTCAGTAAGTCAGTAGTGTCTTGGTAGTAGCAATCGTGTGGCAGTGGTGGTTGTGCTAGTAGTGTTTAGGTGGCCTTGCTGCCGGTGGTGCTGGTGGATGGTGGCGGTGGTCTTGGTGCTGTGATGCTGTGGTGCTGATATAGGGGCAGTGCTGTACAGCAGCAGTTTTCAGGTGCTGATTTCTTGGTTATGCATTTAGTAGTGGTAGTTTGGGGTGGTGGAGTGGTGGTGCGGTTGTGGTGGTGTTTTTGTTGTAGCGTTTTGGTGGTGTTTTAGTGGTGCTGTTTTTGGTGATGGTTTGTTTGGTGGTGATGTTTCTATAGTGTTGTTTTGGTGGTGGCGATCGTTGAAAGTCATCCAGACGCAGCAGCGATGGCGGGCATGCGGAACACCATAGCAGGAGCGTGCGAGGTAAAACAAAGGAAGCAGAAAGGCACAAGAGTTTTGGACACTCCGGCATGCTATTCACAGCAACCCTCAAACCCTAAAGCCACAAACGCTAAAACCCTAGAACTCAAAACCCTAAAGCCACCAACCCTAAATCCATAAACCTGTAAAACCTAAAACTTAAGAGCATTTAAAGAAACCCTGGAAACCGCAAACTCAACAACCCCGAAACCATCAACCCTAAAACCAGAAACCAGAAGATGTCAAACAACAAACCCATCAACCCTAAAACCATGAGCCCTAAAACCATACACCATTAAACCCCAAAACCCTAAAACCGTAAACCATAAAACCATAAAACCTCAAAACACATAAACCTATCAAATCTTGCAAATTCTTCTGAAAATGAGAAGGTGGGATGTCCTAAACGTTTCAAATACCCTGGGAAATGAAAGATAACATATCCCAAACTCTGCAAATACCGACGGCAAAAAAAACGGAAGAAGAAAAAAATGACAGCAACCCACGCAGCCAGTGGGCAACGCAGAATCTATTTCGCCTGCCACATGTGCGCCGAGCAATGGGACAAAAGCAGAAGTGACCTGCGAACGCTTCCCCCAATGAAACTGAATGAACGGCCCGTGAACAACGAGACCACGATCCTTCGCGACACAACCGGGACGACATGACGCAAACAAAGGTCCAGCCCCCACAACCCCAGAGCCTTGTCCCCAACCTGTAAACAAGAACCCTTCGCTACGCACTCCGTCAGGATTGGCATTTCTTGTTTCCGTGGGTTTCGATTGTAGTTGTCAGTTGTGGCAGCTGAAAACCGAAAAAAAACAGGATACCCCAACGGTCAAGTAGCCTGTACTGTAGTGAAAAAACATGCAAAAACACTTTGACGCGCGGGGGTGTTTCATGGCGGTGTCCTACCCAAATTCTTTGATGTGAATAAGCTATTAATCAGATTTTGAAGGGAAACGACGGAAAACGCAAAAGCAGTCGTCTAATGCAAAAATCCACCCTAACAAATACTACATGTTCGAAAGAAACTAAAAACCTATAGGCCTATGAGTCTTTTGCCTTTGGGTGAAGAAATCAGTGCGTTGAGCCAAGGGCACCATTCATTGTCGGCTCCAGGAGTTGTCGGGCTCTTACGATGGAGCAATTCTCGCTTTGTTCATCGTTTCCCGGTTCTTTTGGGTTTACATCTCCCTGCGGCGGGCCCAGCGAGTAATCGTCCTGGATTGGTTCGACCGAGGGGAGTATGCGACTCGTTGTGCGAGAAATTGTGAGTGCGAGTTGCTGGGGCTTAGGGTTGGTCGGATGATGTCGGATGCATCCATGAAAGCCAAAAGAAAGTGACGGATTCCTTGTTTTATTTGAACCACGAGCTAAGCTTGCAATTTGAGGTCACCAATGTTGGGTACTTTGATCGCTTTCTCCTTCTGGGCAGTGCCACCATCGTCGAGATGTTTCTGATGCCCCGCATGGTGCGAGACGCGGTTTCCCTGCTACATCCAGACAAAACCACGCAGCCCTTCACGGCTTTTGGTGGCAAGTTGTATGGACCCAGAGCCTTCATCTTGGGCTTCCCCAACAAGGAGCAGTTCAATTTCCATTTCTGTTGCGAAGTTGGAAGTCTTTGAACTGGGCCATTGGAATCATTACATCTTCTTGAGGTGTCAAATGGCTGGGTCTGAACCGAACCATAGGTAGATTTCTAAAGTCATATATAAAGTGACTGCGTTGGCGCATGTCATCAGGCACAATTCCAGAATGACCGTTATTTGACCCTTTTTCCACGCCGCTTCGAGGACATGTACTTGACTCAGAGCTTGAACGGCATATTGTCACAAGTGCCTGTACTTTTGGCTGATGTTGCGTTAACCTTTGGCCTTTGTTGGACACTTCGAGCACGAATTGGGCTCTTTTACTTCTCTGTGCCGGCAGATCGAGAGCGTTGGTTATGGTGTAGGTTGATGACGTGGTTGGTTTTGGTCTTGACGGTGGTGAACTTCGTCCTGAAGCTTGCCTTGCTCTACAGATACACCGGTGCTCGCAAGCGCTACCGCTTGTGGTTGAAGGAGAAGCTTCAAGACTTCAGCCAATCTGATCACATTCTGAGGGCTCTGAAGCGAGAATGGCGCACCTACTATGGGGAATGGGAACAAGTCCTTGCTTCCGGTCCACTCAGCCCCTGAGCTTAGGCAGTTGCAGCGTGACAAGCAACAAATGCGTGTAGAATGACAAAGGAATGGCCAAGGCCAAGGATCAGATTGCCACACTAATCCAATTTTTGCCACATTGGGTTCCAGATGCTACTGAAAAAATGCCGTTTTGTGGTACTTCGGTCATTTCTTGTTGTTGAGGTCCTCTCTTGGCGGTTAAGCCCCCATTTGATGACACGTTTCACCCTGTGGTACAATTGCTCGGATGCGATTGCCGTGTGTCCACTGCAGCAGCGCATTTTTTTCGGACACAGAAGCGATATGACCATCCTGTGCCGCAAGCCGCAAGATGAAAAAAGCATTGAGGCATATTGTGGCTCTAGGATGCCCATGGTCTGAGATAGGGCTGCAATGTTGCGGAGAGAATGGTGGTGAGATGATGTAAGATGTGGCAAGTGGTAACCCTTGATCCATCTTGATCACCTTCTCACTCCCCTGTTGGTGGCTTCCCCATTTCCTGTAGAGCTACTGACTATAGGCACACAAACCATGACGAACCAAGCTGTTTTGGAAATGGAATTCAAATGAATTCAACAGGAATGACAACAGATGTCCCGAATGTTGAGGGCTCATGAGCTGGGCTCGCAGAAATGGCACGGCTGGTTGCGATGTGCTTGGTGCACATGTGTCTCAGGCTGGTCGCTAAAGCACACCAATGACTGGGTGGCTTGACGATGATGAGTACAAGTTTTTCCATTTTTTCTCCAAACTCTGTGGCCACTCGAAAGGGTTCTTATAGGGCAAGGCTTGGGTTAGACCGGGGTTCACCTCGGGGTTCACCTGGAAGCGTCCGGGCCCTGAAGTGCATTCCTTAGAGTCGGAGTCCCCGAGCCTAAAACTTGATGCAAGTTTTGCACCACGAGAGCTCGCTTTCGGAGCTGCGTTCTCCCGTGCTCGCTTCGTGCTCGCTTTTGAAGCTATGTGACAATGTGTGTGTGTGTTGTTTTTCTGTCTTAAGGGATTCTTTACTAATATAATTTGAGCATTTGACAAAGCCCAGAACTGCTTGCATTTTTGGAGAATGTAGAAATGCTTGACGTGTCGCATGAAAATACGTGTCGGAAAAAGGTTTCTCTACCCTGGTTGGCTCTTGCACAGGGATCTTGGGCAGGTCCTTTCAAGAGAGCTGTTACAGAGATCTTGCCAAGGGATCGTTCACGAGGTCCCGCAAAGGATTTCACCGAATTCTTTGCGAATGCCTTTCAGGGATCTTGCACAAGCTTTCTCGCGGCATTTGATGTTTTTCCACTGGGATCACAAGATTTACAAGTCTTCATGGAGATCTTCAAGAGATCTCGCGCAAGCTCGCGATGGCGAGTCCTCCCAAGAGACTTTTAGATCTTCGCCGAGGATTTTTCCCCGTCTCCCACTGGATCTCATCTAGAGCTCCTGCCAAGGGCCTTGTGCTACTTAATACACCTTAATAATCCTCAATACAGTGTTTGTTTAACTGTTTTTCATGTGTAGGGTCTCTTGCCCGGATAATTTGCATCATGGCGCCTTTACTGATCGTGGTGATGCTGATGATGATGATGATGATGATGATGATGATGATGATGATGATGATGATGATGATGATGATGATGATGATGATGATGATGCTGATGCTGATGCTGATGCTGATGCTGTTGCTGATCTGAATGGGGTTATGTATGTGGATTAGTCGGTGTGACCCATCCAAAAGCCCTTTGCCGCCAATGATGGGGGCGTTTTCCATCGTTTTCCTATATATTTAATCGGGGCGCCTGCTGGCTGGTTCTGAATTGTGACGAGAACCAGCCTCGAGGGGCTGCAAACGAGGTGGTTTTGATCCAAGTCGATGGCCTCAGCTTGCTCCAAATTTGTGCCTCGGAATCGCACGAAACGTCGTAGCTGGTGACCTTGCGATTCCAATGGCTGTGGTATGCTGTGGTGGTGGCTGGAGGTGCTTGCGATTCTGTTGTTATGTCCTTCCTTACGTTTTCTGCAGTGAGGAGTTCTAGGCGCAGGAGTTCGAGGTGTGACCATGGGATTCGGTTGGGCGCATGCAGAGCAACAACCGGCGCCAATGATTTAGTCCAAGTGTAGGAAAAGTCATTGAGATCCTTTTGACAAGCATTTGACAAGCGAATTGTTGTCAAATTTTGTCGTTGTCCATCGTTTTTGATCTGTGCTGCAACGGATTGTATAGGATTCCTATGGGTGCCTTCATGAGTTTGTCTTCGTCCGAGGGCGGCTGCGGCCACTGGACCATTGTTTCTTGCGGTGACGAGGACGGTGTGCTGCAGGGCCTGTGGTTTTCCTCGACACTGGATTCATGAAGGTTCACTCAAGGACCACATGCAGGTTTACATGTGTATGCCCTCAATTACTTGTGATGCTTACCGACTGTTTGCCACGAAATGTTGCGAAGAGCATCCCAAACTGGTCACGAGACTCCAGGTTGTAAGAATTATCACCTATGCAAATTCCATGCTAGCGCTCTATAAATCACGTCACCAAATTGCACATTGTTCTTGGGAAGGAGCCCCCACGGGCAGTTGAAAGCCATGGTTTTTCAAAATGAGAAAGTGAAATGGCCAAGTAGAGTAGAGTTCACCTCGAGGATAGACCAAGGTCCCCAGAAAATGTCAGATGTGGAGGTGACTTTTCGGATTTATCAGAACCTTTTCCCAACAAATGGAATATGGAATGGTTTGGGGGAGTTCATTGATGGGCAAAAGCGATATAGTTTAATTCGTTGAGTTTCAACTAGTCTTGAAAAGTAGCTAGTAATACTTGCTAGCTGTACTATATAGTCATAAGTATATGTTTTGGGCGAACCTGTTTCTCCTGAAGGTCTTCACTGTTGAAGTTGGACATGTCGCGTTCTCGAACTTTGATTTTCGCATTTCCCTTTGCTGTAGCTTACAACTCAAGGAACTTCCTGAGAGATTGTCATGCAAGAAACTTCCCCACTTTCAATGTGTAGATCTTGGGGAAGATTCACTTGAAGCGTTTTGGTTTCGGTTCAACTACTTGACTTTGAAGGCTTTCAAAAAGCCTCTTAAATGCTTTCAGAGAATCTTTTTGATAAAGTCTTTACGGGGAAGTGTTTGTAAAGTCTTTAGAGGAAACCAATTGTAAAGCCTTTCAAGGGAACTATTTGTAAAGGTTTTCAAGGGAAGTTTTAGGGATGTGTGACATGTGTGTCTTTCCTTTTTTGTTTCCCCATGTTTCCCCTTCCTTTAGCGCCCGAGCCATGGGTTCCATGAAGCTGAGCCGATGAGATGCTGGCAGTCACTTGGCTGCGTTCCAAGTTGCGCTTAAAGATGAATATGCAGCCAGCTGCTTAAAGAAAGATGAAGGAAATAAACTTAGGGCCTTAGGGAGTAAACTGAGTAAACTGAGTCTGAGGAAATGTATGTAAATGTTATGTGTAGCAATTCCATGTTCACCTATATCGATTGATTCAAACATTTGGAGTGTTGAGGAGGATATGGGTGAGAATAGAGAATAACTTCCCAGATCGACTACATGCAGAACAAAGAATCAAATGCGGGTTCCCAAAAGTGGCTTGCCCCGAATTTGGGGCAACCTTTCTGACATGTCTCTCAACATGTTTGAAGACTTCTTAAGCCATACCTCAACCATCTTGACATTCGGCGGCCCGCCCTCAGAATGCTGCGTGGACAAAGTGCAGAAAACCCTGCCATGTGGCGCTAAGTCACCATGCATGGCTCAGGATGTTCCAGGGCCGTTTTGGGATGTCAGTTGGGGCGACTTTGCACGCACCATTCCTCTCCATTCACTAAGGCGGATAAGTTGGAACTTACGAGCCGCTTGACTCCACTGGCCGGCGACTTCAGAATTCAGGGACATTCAAAAACGCTACCGATAGTGTCATGTAGTGTCTACGAGCGTAGCTATGAATATGAAACAAAGAAGTCACAAGTAAGGTAAGTCATTAATTAGTGGGTGATCCCGAAGAATTACCCATGATTTTGCTGAGGTATACAGTAAGTACATGTCTTTTTGTCAGTGGGTGATTAGCCGTTGTGCCGGCGATTATTTGCATTAATTTACATTGCCATTATCATCAATTCAAAGTTACAATTTCCTTCATTCGTCTAAAGTATTCATGCGGTTACTTTGTTTTACTTTGGTGCTGCTGTTTGTGGAATCAAATCTGCAGATTTGGACACTGCTGCAGGCCTGATTAAAAAGAATGCTACAGCGTTGAAGGGTAAGGACCCGCAGATTGGCGCACGGGCTGCTTCGAGAATAGTGACTCTGGATTGTTAGCTGGTCTCAATTCGATTTTGGCTAGTTATGGAAACCCAATACTGTTCAATTACTTAGGCATTGACCTTTTTACATGGTTGAAGTTTTAGGCCAATACTAGCTAATATTGGCCAACAATGACTACCAACATCTAATGATTAGTGATGTGGGATGTTTGGGTCTGTCTATAATCAAATTCACCCCGACCCTAGCGCCGCTTGCTGGCGCGCAGGAATTGGAATTGAACAAAAGTAACTTTGATGCTGTGGCCACACAAGCTGCAGTCCTTGCAGGCTTTGCCGTTTGTATGCTGGCAACTTGACGAGCTTTTTGCTGGAAAAGGGGTGAGCGCAGAATGTTGACATGGTCAAGATTGATCAATATGTTTCAGAGGTTGTTTCCCACATTAGAACTGGCCTTTGGAGCATTTTCTTGTCATGATCCCGCACATCGCCCCGAAGTACGCTAAAAAAATTGGCGCGTTTGCTCTTGGTCCGAAATTCCGAGCAAATTTGAAAACCAACGGACATTCAGGGCATCGCGCTCCAGATGTCATCCCGTTTGCAGCTGAGGTGAAGGTTGATGTGCCAGATGGTGTTCCTCCACTACTGGAAGCATTGTATTACTTCTTCGCAGCCGTAAACCTCATGTGCAACATGGTGCCTCCGCAAAGATTGCTCAGTGTCATTCCTTCGTCGTTGTCATGTCATCTCAATCCAACAGAGTTCAACAAAGTCCGTTGGACTCAGTAAGGACTCCACAAGGACTCTGGTCAAATGTAACACTTCGACTCTTGTGATGTGAGTTCCAAGCAACCTATGCAGCTTGTGCTTGTGAGGCATGTGTCTCGGCCGTGGCTTGTGTAAACATCATGGGGACCAGTTTGGGGCTTCGTGGCCCCGACGGCTCCATGAGACAAGCCGCAGATGGGATGCACAACCAGCTGCTCGGCCAGGTAGTCAGGTCAGTGCTTCGATTCATGGTTTACCATGGTGGTGCACCATGGTGGTCCACCATGGTTAAAATGACAAGCACATGGTTGATGATAGATGATGATAGTTCATAAAGATCATGATTGGTTTGTTGATGGGTATGAATCATCAATCAGGTTTTGTTGACGATTATTCGCTACTGGTAGCTCAATAGCGAATCAACGAATAGAAAGACCATTTTACATTCTTGAGAATTCGGCATTGGCAATGACTTACCATGGTCGACCTATGCGAGATCAGCGCAGGATGTTTCATGATGAGAAGGTTTTAAGGCGATCCCAGTCATCAAGCAGATGAGTCTCACGTGAGTACTGAAATGCACTCTAGCAAACAAGGGCCGGGCTTGGCCTGGGGGGCAACCATATGAAGGCATTGATATGCATTAATTAAGTAGTTTCAGGCAATCTCAGATTCTTAGATATCTTCGGCATCCATCCGTTTGGGATGTTCATCCTGGCCCCATTTTGCAGACCGCTGGACACAGGTCTGTGTACAGAACCGGCTGTTTGTCTTCCG
>VSDK01010725.1:135525-148302 GCA_009767595.1 Symbiodinium kawagutii | reverse complement strand
GTTCAGCAGTTCTCCCACAATCACACCTGGGTTTGCGGCTGCTTTTTTGTTTCAAAGATTCGGGGATCTGTAGTCCAATCAAAACATGTCAAAATTAGCAATCTCTACATTTGGTTAATGATCCTGCACGTGCGAATATGAATTCTCTAAAATCACGCCGCCTAGAACCTCCTATGGTAACCCCTTCCTTGTGGGCTTGTGGAATAGGAGGCTATTATATACTCACCTAGAATATCATAAAATAAGCAAATCGGGTCGAGTCCATGCCATTAAAAATTGAAGGCTCTACCTTGCAAGTTGACAGTGCGTTTTGCTTGAGCCACTTGGGCGTACACATTTCATCAAATGGCGTACCATTGGGGTGCACTTTGGTCAACACAAATGGTCCATTGTCCATTTTATTCAAATATAGAGCTGTTTCACTAAATCAGCTTTAGCTGGGAGGGGCTTTTTTCGACTCCGGCCGAAGGGTCTTGAAATGCCAGTTTTTGGGAAGTTTCAACTGGGACTATATTTTTGATCATGAACCTCCCCTGGGATCCTGCGGCGCTGGGCCCACACCAAGGTTGCTGGTGAACATCCGTCAGAGACGTCATGACAAGCTCCCACCATCGTAGCAATCAGATCTGTCCGTGCGGATTTTTCCAGGATGCTTTTTGAGCGCAGCATGCGGGCAGATCCAATGGAACCGCTTTTCTTGAAGACATGTTAACCTATCTAACCATATCTAACCATTTGTTATCCATGGTCTACTCAATGGAACATGAAGAAAATAAGAATGCATTCTGAATCATTCTGAACCGGGGCATCCGACAATTCACCTGTCTCAAGCTGCTACTGGGAAAAACAAGCACCTCTGGGCCTCTGGCACTACTCTCCAAACTTGCGAGATTCCAGCCATATCTACCAGTAACGCAGCATCTCATTGTCGTCCACAAGCTGCGGGCATGCTGCCCTTACACCAGAAACTCATTTCTCGCATGGCCCCGGCCACGCATCGAAAAATGCCTTGTGTCACCCTTAGCCGAAGATCGAGTCCCAGGAAGCTGTGGAGAAATGTGACGCGGTAGGAAGGCAGAGCCCCCCAAGGCGTCCTTGAGATTCGAGGGACGAGTTGTGAGTTGTGATTGTGATCGAGTGATGGGTCGATGAGTTGTGAGGATTGGGACGGGCCTCGATGAACCCCAGCTGCAAATTCTCAACACCTCCTTGGACTTGCAACTTGTCAATCAGACTTCGCTGCATTGCCTCCCTGCCTTCCAGGAACAGTTCAATCTGAGTACCGAAAGGGCTGATGACGTGAAAGTCTGGCCACAAAAAAAGCTGCAGAGTTGCTGGTTGCAGAAGTCATTTGCCACACTGTTCCGTTTCAGCTGATTTTAGCTTCGTCCAAATGTGAAACAGTGATGCTCATTGATATTGTGTATAACTCCACCTCCTTAGAATTCCCAATGTTTTGACTCAGCGGCGGAGTTTCAACTCAAGGGTGGCTTACATTGCGAACGGAGCCTACTGCCTGCATCACGCACATCCACATGCACTTCTGGCACTCCAAAAAATCTTGGGATCAGCCACCAGTCTGGGGCACTCCGATGCTGCTCAATTTACAAAATGTGTCAGGTGTCATCTCCCGTCATCTCCCTTTTCCACACAGAGTGGATACGGTTTGGTTTGTGTCATCATCTTACGAAGCACCTACGGCACAGAAAGTCTTTGGAAGTGGATTCATCAGTAATTTGTTAACCATGAGTCAACCATCACTTCAGCATCACTTCAGCCCAGTTAACCATCATTTAAGCATCAAGCCTCATATACCCACCATGGTCAAGCCTCAGTCAAGCCTCAGTTCACGAAGCATCAGCCGCTCCAATCTGTGGCCTCGCTGCCGGCACCTGAGCCATGCCTTGAAACTGCGGCCTGCGCAGGCCGCGACCACCGCTGATGCCCCCTGTTTCATCACTGGTTGGTTCAAAGAATTGATGTTTTTATCATATCTAAAAATCTTCAAAGATTTGATTTTGCTATCTCCTACTTGAAACAATCATGATGAAAATTCCTACTTGCCATGATTTTGACGAATCTTGGCTACAGAAATCATGACAGCTGACTCTGGGTTTCCTTTGCGTTAGTAATACCCAAGCCCCTGGCGGGCTCACGATGCTTTTACTCGCGGGCACGGTTTTAGCTCTGAAAGAGGGGTCAGAAAAATCGACTTTCATCAGAGCTTGGTGCATGAATCGTTTCCACTATCAGGAGCACAATCATTCTCGCCATTGTATCGATAGTCTCCTGAAATTCAACGGTGGGTCTGGATCATCGTAGTAATATTTGTGATTGTCTTCTTTTGCACTTGTAGTTGTAGTTGTCATCTGTGTCGTCGTCGTCGTCGTCGTCGTCGTCGTCGTCGTCGTCGTCGTCATCATCATCATCATCATCATGATCATCTTCATTTTGTGCACTTGCATCTTGCAGATGGTGGTACCACCGACCAGCTCCAAAGCCGCATACTTTGCATTGCTAGAACTGAGGCTGTTGGCTTCTGCAATGTCGAAGGCCGGCCGCATGCCTCACGAGTTCTGAGCCACCGCAGCACCAGTGGAATGCACATGGGGCCAATGCCAAAGTAAGAAGAATTGAGCTGGACAATCTGGATGGATTTCGTTTTTTTCACTTAGGATCACTTAGGTATATGTTTAACATTATTTGATTATGCATTATGTTCTGCATTATTAATTGTGCAAGGCACCAGCCATGTGCAGCCGATCTATCGTTCGACATCGCCACCAGGGGGCATTTCCTGGTGGCTATTCTGAGGGGCATCGACTCTGTGTGCTTGAAGCTTAGTTTGGGCTTTCATATCTTCAATCTTTTCCCATGATTTCTATTTGTTTTCATTTATTTTCTAAACTTCATTATTTCAATCTTCTTTCTTTTCTTGAAGTTTAGAACTGCGCAAAGTGGCCCTGCCCGCGAATTTTTCCCGGTTGCTGTCTGTATTTCTTGGCACCTCCAAGGTCCGCCACGCACGGCAAGCCGAGTGCTCAGAGTGGTGGGTGCACACTGTTGTTGACGTTTGCTTGTCATGCAAGTGAAGCAGGAAACCCAGAGACACCAACCACCATGGCGTATCATTTTTGAAGATCGGTGACCCAAACGGAAATTCCTGCTGTCAATTCTTGAGAGGTCCATACACCTCGCCACCTTATGCAACCTTGGCGGTGGTTTTGCAGATTTCCCATGACCCAGGGGGTTGAAGAAGACGACCTTGCAAGGAGCGTTTCAAGAGTATGGCCATGGCCTCAGTGTGGCCAACGCGATGCGCTCGATTGTTATGGATGTTTACCAGAAGATGATTTCAAATGACTGCTGGTCAATTTGGGGGCCCAAACTTTGAAGGATTGAAACTCAAAAAAATGAAACCAAAAATAAAATTTCTGAGTATACTGAAAGTCTTTGACAGTCTTTGGGAAATTGCGAGTCCAGGACACATCCTGCAGATCGAAACTCCAAAGCCGAATCTTGCATTCATTGCGCTGATCTCAGAGCTAAGAAGCACTTGAAGGATTCGCCCTAACAGGGCTCAAGGGAAATGATTTAAACAGTACTAGCGCAGAGGTTACTGCAAGTCGCATCATGTCGGCAGAAGTCGCATCAGTCCTGCGTGCCATTGGGATTTGCTTGGGGTGATGGGACTTTTCCGGGTGATGGGACTTCTTTCCAATGCGTGCCGTGCGGGGTGATGGGACTTTTCGCCGGGTGATAGGACTTAACCCCACCGCAAGTAGGATGTTTCATGCAGAGTCCCTATTGAAAGGTTCCATGTGGAGATGGTTGGCACCACAATTTGTGGATCATCCCAAGTCAGTTCAAGCGGGCTAGACAGGATAGCTGCCTGAAAATTGCAGGCCTTGTGGCCTGGTGTTTGTTTGTGCTGCTGTGAGGCCTTTGCTGATAAAACTGATGCACAAGAAGCTCTGGAGTCCAAATCTCGGATCAGCTGTGGTGATGTGGCCGCATATGCGGCTGAGCAGATAGACGATGTTGGTCGCACCTCAAAAAGGTGACGCCTATTCATGGTACCTAGGACCTTGCAATGTATGTTGCCCAAAAATTGTCATGTTTCCTAGGCAGATAAACAAGTGATAACAGATGTATAATGCAAAGGAAGTGACAGATTTGGACCTCTGACAGGGCCATGGACGGGAAGACTTTGGACGGGCAAACTCTGACCGTCAGCAAAGCTGGGTCCCGGCCTGAGAGGGTGACGCTCCTGGGTTCATGTCGACCTGCTGCCCATGTGCCTCAGTCACCTGGATGTTTATCTCAATTCGTTTGAAACATGTGCATGAACATTTCAGCACATTGATGGTCGAGCCTGCGCGACTTCGGCCCACTGGCCTATCTTGACCAGTGACTCACTGATGAATCTCAAGAGCTCGAAATCAAGCAAGGCCGAAGCCCACATACCGTCCTCAAGCTGATCCAAATGAGAACTTCAAAAAGGCGGCAAGACATGGCGAAGAATTTCCAGAGGAGAATAGATCTAGATTGGTATTCATGCCAAGGCATTTGCAAAGTGCGCACGAATTGCCCAGAAGGGAGGTTTGAGTCAGTGGCATGTGTTGAAGACAACGCTATAGTTATGAATTAAAGTTAAATTGCTCGGAAAAAAGCTACAACTTGTGCACAAAACATGGCCGTCCTTTAACCTTGCGGAGGTACTTATGACCACACAGACGGAGCGTGAGAATGCGCGCTACCGTAAGGATGTTGAGAAGGTGCAGATGTTCCTCCATGAGTTGGTCAACGGCATCCTGAGGATGGCATAAGAGCTTGATACCGATTGATGATGTAAATGACTTGATATGGGTGATATAGATTGATTTAGATTATGATTATAGATGCATGTAGTAGCCAGATGTGTGTACTAGAATGAGGTATTATTTGGAAGGATGGTCGTAGTTGTCCCTTTTTTTCCATGCAACGACTCATGGGATCATGATCGTTCAAGATGTTTTGCAGTTCTGATGTGCAAAGAAAAGTGCCGCCATTGCCGGTTTGATTATATGTTTTGGAGTGGTATGTTGGAGCAGAGGACAAGTGCGGATTAGAATGGGTGGTTTTTGCTCCCCAACTGACGTTTGCCGTTTACCATTACAAGGCATAGCGAGGCATTTCAAGGCGATATCGGCTCATTCCCTCTATCTCCCAGCTGAGTGGAAGCTAGTGTTTGCGATTGGAGACCTGGCGCTGCGCAGGCTGCTGAAAAAATGAAGCCCAAAAGTAGGAGCGAAGGGGCAAGCAGTTGCCCCTTAGCAGTTGCCGGCCCCGTTGATCAGCTGCTTTCGCATTGCTATGCACTGCTTCTCTTGTTCTAGGACCAATTGGAGGTCTTAAGCCGTGACCCATGGCGGGAATGGAAATATTTAGATTTCGCTGCCAACCTATAGAAGTAATCTGAAGTAATTCACAATTGCGAAATTGCAGCCGGTTGGCGACCACTCGGAGATGCTACTACTGGGTAAAAGATGACATTCAACCACTATGGCATCAGTTTTGAGCCCGGTCATCGCATGCGAACCACATTTTTCAGAAGCCTTTCTCTCCAGATATTTGACTAGTTTTTTCCAGTGTTTGCGACCCTTTTCCTTTATTTTGCATGACTCCTTGCTGAAGAACTCTGCAAGACACACCGCCACAAGAATTTGACCGAAGCCCCAAGTCTTTCCCTGAATGCTTTACAGTGCGAATCAAATTACTGCACTAGTCGCACCACGGTACTTTCGTTCGAAAACACCCACGACTATCCATGGCTCAAGAAACTCATGGGGCTGACCTCAGGTTGAATGGTATTTCCTAGCAATTTGCTTGGAGATACTTCGCTATGGCTGATGAAGCCGCATCATCGAGTACATCACTAAATGTGCTAGTGTGTTGGAATCGGCAATGTGGAAGAAGTGCTCGATATTATTTCGAATGCTCCAGAACTGAGTGCCCTGGTCCTCCCATCCCTCCTGATTTTGAAGGGCCTGGAAACCGACGCATTGCTTTATGCGACCGTTGCCACGCGTGCCCCTTTTGTACTGCCGGAGTCCGGCAAGAGGATTTGCGCTCTGTGCCCGATAGGCCTGGCACGATCTTGACCCGATCAGCACATGGAGACCTTCGGCAGGATGGTCAAGCAGCCCTGGGGGAGGCCGATCACCAGACGTTGCAGCAGTTCAACCAGCAGTTTGAGGAGCTTGCCAACGAGGTTCAGAAGCGAATGAGGGCATTGACCAGAGAGCACAAGAAGCTTGCAACAAGCACCTGCGAATGCCCTGAAATTGCTGAGCTTGTGCAAAAAGCTGAAGATCTTTTGAGGAGCCTCACCGCGCAGGAGTTGGAGCCAGATCGTGACACCTATAGATGGCTGATATCCCTTTACGCCAGAGCACAAAATCAAGAGCAAGTCGATTGTTGGGCCTCCAAAATGGAAACCTCTGGCAATTGCAGCACGGATGCTTATAATTCTGTCATATTTGGTTTTGCAGTGCCTGATGGTGTTGATCGTGCAGACATGTGGTTCACTCGCATGCTTCAGAATAATTGTGTCCCCGATGTGAAAAGTTACACCATCCTCATTCAGGCCTGTGCTAGATCAAGGGACTCTAGCCGCGCAGATATCTATTTTCAGCGCATGCAGGCTGCTGGGTTCAAGCCCAACGATTGGACGTTCGGCCATTTGATCAGGGCATGTGCAGAAGGGAACGCGCATGGCTTGCAAAAAGCTGAAGGATTTTGGAAAGACATGCAACAAGCCAATGTGAAGCCGAACCATTTCACATGCGCGTCAATGTTGCAAGCATGTGCCAAGGCTGGCCACATTGGCAAAGCATCGCATTATTTCAGCCAAAGTGTAGAGTTTGGACTTGTTCCTGATGTGGCCATCTATACAACGATGATCTCAGTGTTTATCAAGAACGGTGATGTTAAAGGGGCAGAGGAATGGTTTGGCAAAATGCAAGCAGCTAAAGTAAGCCCCAACATCGTATCTTTTACTTGTATGATTCGAGTGTGTGCCACAGCTGGCGATGAGAAGAATGCTTGCAAATGGCTTGCAGAACTGCAGGGAGCTGGATACAGCCCGGGCGAGCACACATACAGAGCTTTCATCATTTGTTCATTGAATCGGGAGGATTTTACTCAAGCAAATGCGTGCTTGTGTGACATGCTGAAATCAGGGGTGCTACCCACGATCGAGACTTTTCACATTTTGCTTGAGGCCTGTGAGCGGACTGGCATGTTGCACCAAGCAGAGATGTGGTTCAATAGAATGACCGATGTTGGAGTGCGAGCCGATGTGCGTGCATACAACAGCATGCTGAGGACTAGCAAAGTCTATGATTCATCCCCATGGCGATGCTTGAAGAAGACTGAAGAAAACAGAAAGTGGTTTTTGAAGATGTCGAGGTCAGATGTGCAGCCCAATGAGGTCACGCACGAGATTCTGACCCATGGTGATTCATTTCCGGTTGGCCGATTTGTGATCTTGACTGGCTGCGTCGCAGTTGGCTGCATTGCAGCTGTGATGTTTTTGAAGAAGTCCAGTTCAGATGCCAATGTGTGGCCCAGTGGCGTCAGGCACCAGATTTTGACCCTTTTCCGATCGGCCGAGCTGTGATCTTGCAGTTGGGTCTCCACTATTTACTATTGGTGCCGCGAAGGGAGTCGGCTGCAAAGTAGCAGCTGGGGCACTGCCAGCAGTGCTTTCAGACAGCAGAGTCCAACGAAGATTGGATGGCTGCAAGCTGGCGGTTGTACTTGTGAAATCCTGTCCTTGAGAGCATTGCTACCGCAAAAGTCGTGTCTTTGGTGTTCCTGAGGTACATGAGCAGGGCCAACAACAAAACGTTGGAGTGTTGATAGTTGCAAAGGATGTCATGAAGTCCCGCAATAAACAAGACATTTTCTTCAAATACGTTGTCCCATGTTAAACTGATACGCAGGCCGGGTCCAGTAGATTAGTAAGCTTGTGTGGACCATCCAACGTTGCAGAATGATACTTGCTGATTGCTGGTTCTGAGGATGAAAGCAGAATTGTAGCCCTGTGTTTTCCGCGAAGAAACACTGTGCTCTCAGCTCCCCCGTAGTTCACGGTGAAGATACATTATGCAGACTATGCAGACTATGCCCTTGGATTAAAGAAACGCTGTGCTCTCACTTTGCCAAACATTCCGTAAGACTAAGTCAGCTTGTTGGACGAGGATAGGCATCAGGGTATCCGGGCCAACGACTTGGGCTTGTTCGAATGCTGTTCTGTGCCGGTGCGGATCACCGAGATTGAACACTTCATTGATCAATACATGAAATGGAGAAAACATGGCGAGTATGGAGATTGAAACGGAGATTGAAAATTCTTCATTGAACATTTTGGTTCCATTTGGTTCCCATATATGTTCTCAAGTCAAGAGGCCGATCCGATGTGTAGCCTTTGCTTTTGACAGGAGTCGAAGCACACGCCGGCGCAGGAGTCTCAGGCAGCTGGCAATCGGAAACTGGAGACTGATCCAGCAGGTGCAACCAATCATTGATACAACTAGATAATAAGATATAATAAGCAAGCAAAAAGTGATTGATGAATGTTGAAGAACCAATTCTTACCCAACAGGTTGCAACTAGTGTATTGAGAGGTGACTGAGTTGAGAATATTGTAGTAACATGCAGTAGCTTGATTACAACCAGTGATAAGTTAGAGCTAGAGTGTGTTGAGATGTATTGAGGTCGTTATAGCTGTTTCCCAATAGCTCGCGCCGGGCATTCTGTTTGGAAATATAGGCTCCAAGTCCGGTGGCATGTGCAGACAATCTTGCGATCAATCAACATTGACAGACACAGAACCAAGGAGTCAAACAGATGTGCACAGCTAAGGAGTGCGTAGCCGGAGTCGACGTAGCCGCACCCCGAAAAAACGCCGGAGTCTGGACCTCTCAGCTGCTGTCGCAAGCTGGATTTGGTGTCGCATATGTCTCCCCTTTCATCCCGTTTTTCCAAATTAGCACATTTTGGTAAAAAATCAAGGAGGATCACTGGAAACAGAATAATACTTGCTCATTATTGCTAAAGCCCCCTTTGCGTTTAGTTGTTTCATCATGTTTTTAGCCGTACTGCCAGTAGTTGTATGTTCAACTTACTTGTACATAGTTGTCCGGGAGAATCGTTTTTTTTTGGTATCCGGATTTGCTATTGCTTGCTTGGTAATTTCCACGATTAACAATTGCAATCGACCATATTTAGGAAGAAACGAAAAACCGGCCTAAGGTTTTTCAATGCGTGGGGGTTACTACAAATGAGAGGGGATCATAGGGATACAGATGTATATCTATATGAATATCAATATATGCATATATGTGTATATGGAACGAGATATGATCGGATGGATTCATATATGCAAATGATTGGATTGATTCTTATATGCCTGTCACATGTCATTACATTACAGTCGATCATCGCCCACGTGGATAAACTGCCAGGTTGATGGCAAGTCACTGCTTATTTACTGGTGGTTGCTTCATTCCTCCAATTTCAATCCGTTCGCTCAGCCATTCGGCCGCTTACAATGCAGTGGGCAGATGGTTTCACTTGTCATTTGGTGGCCGCAATTGGTTTGAGACCCTCGAGATTTGAGCCTACGAAAGTTGGTGCCCTCCGTGTGCCTACAATGCCCTCAATGCCCTCCATTTGCCTGGTTGATCAGCAATAGGAGTTAGCTCATTTGATCAGATGGTGACTATCCGTGATGGGAATAATTACCCCTCTAATCAGCTTTGAAAGGGACAGTATAGACTCTATATAGACTCTATGTAGACTCTACATTGATTCCCTAAAGACAAGTTCTACATGACCCAACGACTGCATCCTGGAGATCGCTGTCGCTGTGATCGCCTCCCTGGTGCCCAGGCCGAAGCCCTCCTCGGCGCAAAGAGAGGAGTGCGGAGCCGCAGCGAGGCGATGAATCATCGGCAACGAAGGATCGCCAGCGTACTCATTGGGAACATCAAGGGATACTCAAATGATAGTCATATATATATATATATACATTATATATACATTATATGCACATAATTGTTTAAAGAGATGTTCAAATTGTTTTGATGTGCACTTGGCAAAATTGAGGAAAGAGACGTACTTGGAGACTTACTCAGAGATCCGAAGAGAAATTGTGAGGTAGCTGATGCTTACAGATCTAAATTGGCACCTGATTTCAGTGGCACCTTTGCCAGATCCCTCAGGATGCTGTTAAATGGATACAGCTATGTCAGATAGATAGGTAAGTATGTATGTTATATATATATTTAAATATGATCAAAAAAGATATATGTCTGAAAAGTATGTAGATGTATATTCATTTTGAATATCAATTGTCTATGAATGATCTGAACAATTGATCACTTGGTCATCCATGTGAGTTTAGTGCTGGTTGGTCCAATTATGACTCAGAAAGCACCCAAGCAAGTTGTCTTCGGAATTGAAAAGCTAAAAGGGCCAAGCTGTTCGAATTCAAACATCTTCAATTCAAATCACTTTCGGGGGCCAAGTCATTATTTTTGCCCACCCTCCGCCCAGATGCCCCACCTTTCTTCCGAAGATTTTTTAAATTTCTAGCCTTTCCGACCCCGTAATTGAAACAAGAATAAAACAGGAGGCGATCCACCCCTTATGAGGCAGTTTGTCAAGAAGAAAAGGTTCGGAATCTTGGCAAAAACCAGATTTGAATCAAATTCCAAAAAAAATCCAGCAAAAAAATGATTCAACTGGACTTGTTGGAAATTCTGGGGCCATGGATGGCCCCCATCCTTACCATTCCTTACCTTCACACCTTCTCAGGTCGCAGTCGCAGCGCTCCCAAGCGGAAGAGGAGCAGTGACCTGGCTGAAGTTGTGTAGCAACCCCACTGGGATTCACAAATGACACATTTAATGAACTATGTAAATACTGGAGTTGACACTGGATTCCACTTTTGCTCATGGGATGGAAAAATGGTATATATATGATGGAAGACGGGAGTTTATAAAGGCTAATCACAAGGGTTAACCATGGATAAATTGCATTGTTAAACAAACTACTAAATACATTGTGTTTCTCAATGCTGAGAACAATGGTTAACCATGGATTCCACTTTTACGCGCGGGATGAGAAAGTGCATATATTTATGATGTGCGGTTATTTGGGTGGTGGTGACACGCTCATTAATGGATCACTAATGAGATGAATAATGATCACACATGATAACAAGGTTATAACAATGACGAATGGTAGCAGTTGACAGTCAAACCAAGCCCAGAGAGAAGAAGAGAAGTAATGGTTAAGAGCAATGGCCAATGATGACTAATTGGTGATAATGACACAGATCAATAGTAGTACATGATATGTAGTACTAGCAATTGTTAACAAGAATGGCCAATGATTTTTACTAGTGGAGTTAATGCAGAAGAATGACTCGAATCGAACATGATTTGAATATGCTGAATTTCTGACAGTTCTGGCAGCATTTTGAGTGCGCGAGGTAGAAGCAGAAGCTGAGACATCGCGGGACTGCGAAGCCTATGGATCGGAAAAAATATGGCACGAATCGCAAGCTGCAAATGCCTGTCGCTTGAACGTGGTCATTTTGTCATGTTTTGTTTTTTCTTCTTCACAAAAAGCACAGTGGGAACGTTGCCAGCAACACGTGCATTGGAAGAACAGTAGGGGATCCGCCGCATCCGATCTTCGATGCCCCCTAAGCCAGGGTCCTCCGTCGGACCTTTGGCATCGTTTGGGTCCCAAGTTTCAAAGTCTTCGCATGAAAACCTCCGATCTTTGCATGTGCATGGGCCATTTTGAGCCAGTTTCTGTCTTTGTGTTGTCGCGTGTTTTTGCGAAGATTTGCTTTGCTTTCAAAGATGCGAAACTCATCATGATTCAAAGTTCAAATTCAGGGCAAGTTTTGAAAACTCAATTTGAAAACCTTTCATTTTCTTGTTGGAAGCCACAGTTTTCCTATGTTTTCCTAGCGTTTGACAATGAGACAATAAGTTGTGGAAAGAAAATACCTCCACTGGGAGTTTTCTACACGAAAACTTCCTGTACGTATGATGTTGAGACTGTTTGTTCCGAAGGTATCTCGTTTTTTATCGATTTTGCCTTCGGTTGATGCTTTTATTTGCTACCTGGTTGAATTTGGCTTCCGAGATCTATTAGTTCCCTTTAATTTATCTGATGTTTTCTTGTATATCTTGGTCTTATCTTTTTTTTTCTTGCCAAGCAAAGGCCTTGGGGGAATTGATTCCTGAATATATGGAAACCCCAAAAAACAAACATTAATTTTCCTAAATTTCGAGTGCCCAAATCTAAAACAGACTCAATATTCAATATTTATAAAAATATATATATATCCTTATTTTAATAAAATAATTTATATTTTATATATATTTATATAACAAAAATAATAAATACCCCAAATTATTCTTAAGATTATAATAAAAAAATAATTTAATTTAAAAAAATATTAAAAAATATCTAAATTATAAATAATATTTTAATTATATTTAAAAATATATCTAAATATATATTTATATATTTAAATATAAAAAATATATAAATTTAATATATTTTTTTTTTTAATAATAATATTTTATTATAATTAAAAATATTTTAAAAAATATTTAAATAGTTAATACTAAAAATATATATATAGAATATATTTATTTATATATTATTTTTTTTATTATTTTTTTTAATAATAATTAAAAATTT
>VSDK01010725.1:114352-133641 GCA_009767595.1 Symbiodinium kawagutii | reverse complement strand
AATTAATTATATTATTATTTTTAAATAAAATATTTAAAATTAAATATTTTAAAATATTAATATATATAATTTTTAATTATTAATAATCTAAATTTTAAATATTTCTAATTTTGAAATATAAAATATTTTTTTTATTTTTAAAAATTTGAATATAAATTCTATAAATTTATATATATATTTTTTTTTTTTTTCTTTTTTTAAATTATAACCATAGTTATATCCACCCAATATTTCTTGTCCTTAACCACGACCTTCCGCCCAGTGCTCGCTGCCGAACCTCAACCCCAACCATTCCCGCCCAATATTCGCTGCCGGACCTCAACCACGACCTTCCGCCCAGCCGGACCTCAACCACAACCATCCCCGCCCAGTATTCGCTGCCGGACTTTCACCACGACCATCCACGCCCAGTGTTCGCTGCCGAACCTCAACCACGACCATCTACTCCCAATATTCGCTGCCGGACCTCAACCACGACCATCCAACCCCAGCGTTCTCTGCCGGACCTCAATTTCCCTGCCAAAAGCTATGCCAAATAGAATGCCAAAAGCTATGCCAGATAAAATGTCAGAAGCTATGCCAGATAGAATGCCAAAAACTATGCCAGATATAATGCCAAAAGCTATGTGTCTTGTTGGGGATAATATTTGAGTTTACATCAGGTTTTCTTTGATAAATAGATCTGATTTATAAACATTATGAGATCAAATGAGATCCCCATGTATTTCGATTGTCTCCATATTTGCTGGCTTTTGATTCCCGCACGTTTCGACCACCATAGACCGTACAGCCCATGTTTGCGCTGCTCATCGCACGAAGGTGTTGGCACGCTTGGCCTGTGGCGTTTCCGAGACATGGCAGGGCGGGTCTCACCGGTTCCCCGCTCTACCAGGTCTTCTTCAAGTGCAAATTTCAGCGCTACAATACTTTTAGGAAATGTATCACTGGAGAGCCTACGGCAGTAAACATCCGAAGTTACCCATTTCGCCCAATCCTGGGACGTTGCAGCCACTCCCACCACAGACCTTGAAGGTGGTGCGCAGCTTCTTGATGGTATTCGGGATCTTCCTGCCCCAGGTCACAGTCACTGTGAATGGAGACTCCAAAAAGGTCAAGTCCCAAATTGCAGAAATAAAGGAAAAAGAAGAATTCGATACTGTAAATAAAGGAAAAAGAAGAATTGAAGGAAGTTCTTGTCATTTTCTGATTTCTTCAAAGGCCAAGTTGGCATCGCGCCTGATCACGGGGAACTTCAGGCCCTTGGGGTGCATCTCCTGGCAAATTGCAATGCATCAAAAAAGTCTCCCCACAAGCAGGGCATTGTCCAGTTGCAATGAGTGACTTGTCATCTTCTCTGGGCTTCCCCAGACTAGTGCTATTTCAACCCTTCATGAACTATCAGTTCACCACGAGTTGACCATGTAGTAGCCAATCATCAACCATGTATTAACCACTATTAAGCACTATCAACCAATTTGAACTATTAACCACTATTAAGCACTATTAACTACCTTTATCAATCTCTGAGTTCAAACTTCGGTTCCCACACCCACATTGGCCACTTCCATGACCAGCCCTCTCCAGAACGTGTTCACGTCGGCACTGCTCGTCTGGCACTGTGGCAGCCTTGGTTGGGGTCTAAAGCAAACCCCAGCAACCAGGTTGATACAATTTAAATTTCACACACATGTATCAATAAGCATAGTCAAATACAATTTAATCCCTTACCAGCCATTGCCAGCCAAGGTGGCCGTTTTCAACCATGTACCCATATTTCCCCACATCAAAAAATTCTTAACATCTTGCATGTAACCAATCTGGACACCTATCCACGCCTCCAAGCCTCTAAGCCACCGTCCATCCCCTGAGCATCCGCACATGGATGATCTGAATGGAACCAGGATCCGCACGGTGGCGGCCTGCCATCTCTTGGTACCTTTGGCGACGTGAGCGCAGGCACCTGTGTTCCAAATGTGTGGATTAAATGTGAAAACAATGAATCAAACTTTAAATGTATCTTTGATGATTGAAAAATATTGAAAATACAAACTTCACAATATGTGGAAATTCAAAACAAAAGAAGCCAAATGCTCAAACGATTCTTTTTCAAATCAAGTGTGCAAATCAATTCGATGCATCCGACGCGAAAATTGGACCTCCACAGTTTGAGATTGAAACGAGTGTGGATACATTTTACAACCTTGAACTTTATGTAATGCTTCGAAATGTTCATGGGTGTGTTTGGACGGGGGTTGCCAAATCTATTTTATGAAGTGGATCCCCTTTGCAAGTACTGTACTTACCAATCATTGCAACACCTATACAAAAACAAAAGGAAAAATGAAAAAAAGGCTTCCCAATATGCCCCGGCTGTTTCAAATTCATCATCAAGAATCATCAGTACAAAGCACTAAATGAATGGCTTAAAATTGACCGTTCAAGTGTCAAATGAAACTGACCATGACGGCCATGAAGGCTTAAATCTCACCAGGTCTCTACCAGGTCACTACCAGGTCACTACCAGGTCAGTTTGGTGGTGTCCACGTCGAATCCACGGTGGATTCCCAACGTGTCCACGGCGCGTCCAAAGCGTTTCCCACGCGCCGAGGTACAGCTGACCCACTGCGCCGTTGATGTTCACGTTGCGGAACTCCTGGGGTCGTCCCAAAAGGTCAACACCACAGTGGAAGGTGGAAGCGGTTTCTCCTGGAAAATGTTTGAAGGTAAAAAGTTGGTTGGAGTGAGTGGTGAAGGTTAGTGGTTGGTCTCTGGTGGTTGATGGGTTAGTGGTTGGTCGCTGGTTGATATTGGCTGATGAGCAAAAAGCCTTGCGCTTGGTGGCTGAAACCAGACTTTCCAATGGACTTTACCCCTTCAACCAATCCGGCGATCATGAGCAGCTGGAGCTTGGAAGTCACGGAAGAGAGGCTGAGGAGTTGATGATCAGAGGCTGACAAATGACTCCAGGGCTATCATTACATGTCATCCATGTTCCAAACTAGGAATGGACAGCGGCTGAAATCCCTAGAACTGGGTGTCGAATGTTTGTAGTCTCAAATGAAGCCCACACCCGTGCTACATTTCTTGTTGCGCAACCTCAAGCTCTTTTCATTAATATTGGCATTCATTGATCTCAAAGGTCAAGAGCTCACACCGCCGAGCAAGAATTTTTGGAATTGCGAAATGTCCAGGAAAACAATAAAGGCAAATATATTGAATACCCGGGATGTCCAGGTATGATGCTTCGTTGAAGATACCAATGGTCCAATCTGACTCCTGACTTCCCGCCTTGTACATGTTGTGGGTGTTCGTTCGACTGTCATAGCGGAGCCAAATGCCATAGTTCTTCACCTGTACAGAGTGCAGAGCGATGTGTTAAAAAACGAATCGCTCAGCGTCGTTGCATCCTTACACCAAGTTAAATTCAAAAAAAGACGCGTTTTCATTACAAAGTTTTGCTTCAAGCGTATTCGCTTCGGTCCCTACAGCTCGCTCGTAGCTCTTAGTTTCTTTTCCAGAAGTTTGTCTGCACTCATCTCCTCTTGCCAATGTTGAATGGAGATAGGTAGACCAAAGTGTCTGAGTCCTTTTTTGAAAGATGCTTTACACAGTCACACTATCGAGTCTTCCTATGTGAATCTTTATACGGTCACGCTTTAAGATCAACTCACCGCACACCACCCAGTGACATCGCGTAGCAATGCGTAGCATCCGCATCCTGTTCCAGTTCACCTTAACATCCCCGCCCACCAGACACAGGTCCAACATAGCATCCACATGATTCCACGTGACTCACAGAGATCCAACGCCGTGCCAAGCCGTGCCCCCCGGTGCCCTCCGGGCCTTGGTTGGGGAGGTGTCAAAGAGTTCGTTCACGGACAACAACTCACCACCTCTCTTCTTCGCCTCAGAAAAGGGCTGTCCTCGGTGCCCTCTGTCCTCGTCCTCAATTCACTCATGTACTCGTTGAATTCTCTGGTTATTTAAAGTTGTCTTGCCTAAGTTTTTGTTCAGAGTATAGTTGCTTCTGGACTTACATTGCTCACACTGCTGACCATTTGCTGGTCAGACCAAAAGTTTCTTTCTCAGTGAAATCTCAGGTCCTGCAAATGCTGTGCTTGCCTTGTTCAGCCTCTTCATGAAGTACCAAAAGCGGGACTTGGCCAAGACCACGTTGCGAGCAAAGATCCTGCACAACCAATTAGCAGCCACTTTCCTTTGATGGAACTGCGAAGAGCACACTATGAGCTAATTTTGCACATCAAGTAACTTGTTTCTGAATGATAAAGTACTCAAATAGAAAGACGTGGTGCCCCAAAGTGCCAAAACAAGAAAGTATTTCAAACATTTTAAAACCTTGGAGAAGACATATTGGAAGACATTATGAAGACATTCAAAGGCCTTTCAAAGGCCTGGTTCAAACAGTGCAGCGCTCCTCATGCGATAAATCTTCGGGGTGGGATTCTTGTTGGTTGGTGCAGCTCGGCCCACGATCTGGTACTGGTGCATCTTGGCCTCGCACCAGGCCCAACAGCAGAGGGTGACAGTCACCCGGACACCCTTTGAGGACGTGCGAAGACACGTGGACCCAAAACGAATTGACAAGTTGAGAAGTTGAGAAGTTGATACATTCTCAGTGCATATCTGATCTGTATCCATGATTATCCATACATGTATAGAATTGATTGCACTTGTTTACACTGCGTTATTTTCAACGTGGAAGATCTCCATGCTTAAAATCTCCGAAGGGGCACCACCAAATCCACCGGTACATTTTGAGGGTCCTCCTTTTTGCGTCAAGAAGAATCCTAAAGCAGTACTCTAATGTGATATAATATTAGAATATATAGTATATTGTGATGTAATATAGTATTATAGTATATTCTTAGTTCAACAAAATATCACAATATATCATGCTCGATCTAAAATGTTATTCAAAAAAAGGTAAATGTAATCGCTAGATATAAAAGATTGCTATAACATGCAAAATAAGGATCAAAATAAGCGGCTGAAGAACGGAGAAAAAGAATCCGAACGAAAAACGGAGAGTGAAGGAACTCTTTGACACCTCAAAACATCATGACTTGAGGCCCAGGGGGAGGGGAACGAAAGCTAGGAGATAAAAAAGTTGAAAGGTGACGGATAGAGAAAGTCTCATGCGATTTCAATCAACTTTATGGTCAGAGGTTGGAGATATGCATGTACAGGAAAGCACGGCCAGAGATGGCTAGTGCTCGGAACAACCACAGGACAGTACGCCAAGCCTGCAAATGTCCCAAATGCACACAGCAGAGCGCAGCAAGAATGGTTTCTAGACCACGGGTTGGGGTTTGCCCATAAGCTATGTCGGATAGGTAGTGGAAGATTCAAAAGTTATATAATGGAAAACAAAAGAAGGAAAAGGTATGCATAAGTCATGCTGGGGGTACGCACCATTGCGTGTAGAAAGCAAAGAATAAAATACGCAGGAGAAGTCCAGACCAGTACCATGCCAAGAGGGAAGATCATGGGCACCAACGGACAAACGGAAACGAATTACCAAGAGGCCCATAGTAAAAATAGTAAAAAAAAAAAAAAAAGGATGCAAAAAACTTGAAAAAAAATTAGCCGGCCGATGAATGTACTACACCAAAAAATGCACGAAAAGAAAGCCTTTAAGAAATCAAGCGCGTAGGACCAAAAAGTGGTTTAAAAAAGAGGCCGTAGGGAAGAAAGAGATGGATGATATGCAAAATTAGGACATGCTCCTGCACAAACCACTACCATGCCAGGACGGAAGATCATGGGCACCAACAGACAAACGGAAACGACATCCGGGGGAGGGGGGTGGGGGGCTTCGGCCTGAAACTTCAGGGAATCCGTCTTTTCCCTCCCCCTTCAATACCTTGCTAAAGCAAGAGGGACTGAGCTAGCTGACGCTAGCTTTGGTAATATGTTCCATAATTTGTGTACACCTTAAAACTGATGGCTGCCCCGGGTTGCCCTGGATTGCCCTGGATTGCCCTGGATTGCCCTGGGTTGCCTCTTAAAAAGAATTACTTTGGGATGAGCTGAACAGACACAATTTGATACGACACATCGACCGTTGCAATTTCTTGAGTCATGGTCTTCACTTTGGGACACGTTGCCACCGCAGCCTCCAAGGAGGGATCAACCGTGAACTTTCCCTTCACCATGACCTGCCAAAGCATTTTTGCGTGTGGGAAACCCATACCTTTCGTGCCGCGAACCCGAACAAACGGTCTCGTTTTTTAATGAAGCGAATTTAGAACAGTGGTGAATTGATGTCAGTGATGTGACTTTTTTAGAATTTGGGTATGTATGGAGACGTATGACCTCTCTACCTGGATCTACCCTCTATTGACTAGGTGTATAATTTGTCTATCTTCTATATGTTTCTATATCCTTCCATTGCTGGGCACAGACTACACAGCGCTTACCGGCCCATCATATGTTTTCCTATATCTCCCATATTTGTGAGAATGACTATCTGTTTGCATTTGCCATGGCTACAGCAGCTGGCAGTGACCCTTTAGAATGGAATGGTCTCTGACTGCTATTCTTTTCCCATGTGATCCTTTTGGTATGGTGCATTCGATTCAGAAGATACAACTTATACAACCCAGATGTTCGACCTTCATTGAGCATGATAACTTGTCTAAAGCACAGCAGCAATTAGCCTTCAACAATCCCTTTCGACCGTCTTGACATTCTCAGTGACATAAGCAACAACAGCCATCAACCATCAATTTGTAAAAGTGACCAGTGTAATTGTTGCAATTGCTAAGCCCTATTGTTGTTGATGAAACATGTTTAATCAGCCTTGGGCGATTCACCATTGCTGAGCACTATCGTTGACCATTGCCAATAATGTTCTGCCATCAACCGTCACTGTTGGTTGTGAACCAACGCTGTTCGTTATCATTACAGTTCTCAAGCTTTGGTCATTTGAGAAGTGTTGATGATGGTTAAAACAGCCAGGATGGTTGGAACTTATGTGGAAAGTGACAGCGGTTCGTGCGATTGATACTATGACCAATCGCAGTCGATGGTACATTTTTTGGCCAAGGACTATTACCATTTGTTGGGTGGACAGTGTTACAACTATTGGTATTAAGAACAGTCTTGATAGTCAAAATGTGATGTAAATAGAGTACCACCAAACAATTTCTGGTAATAAGTCACCAATATGTGGGTTCCTCAATTTGAGAAAGCACCATATCATATATATATATATATACCTGTATATTATCAGACCACTAGACAGCAGCTGAAAATCATCTTGTCCACAATCAACCATTCGTAGCTGGTTCTCAAGCACAAGTGAGCATGATTAATCGTTATTTGTTGGTTGCAAGCACTACCAGTACCACCAACTACTCAAACTCGTTGGACATTGAGCAGCTTCACCACTATCAGCCATGGTGACTACCACTATCACTAACCAAGACGAGTTCGCGAATGTTAACCATTAACTATCCACTAACAGTCCTTCATCATATTCAACTAACAGCGTACATTAAACCATTGTCAACTAAGGGCATGTCTTCAACCATCATCAACCAATCACTAGATGGTACTACAAACCGTTGGTTCGCCTGATGAACCATCATCAAGCATACTATCGTGCATCAAGCATCAGAAGTTGGTTGACAATCATTCACCACTAGCAACCATTATAAATTGTGTATTTAGATTCAGTGTTTCATGTCGCTTGATCATTTAGAACTGCAGAACTGTTCCAGACTGATTTTCCTCTTACCTCCTTTTCTAGCCCCCACTGTTTACCTCAGGTTCATCCATTTTCACATTACGCACTCATCTATACACATCTCCTATCATCTACTCGCTAGACATAGTATGTCTATATGTCTATACTTTTCTTATCTTATATTTGAGTTCTTATCCACGCTGAGGACTTGCGCCGAGCTACTGCAGCGATGGCAGAACTGTGCGCGGGATTCCCTTGAGCCCAATCGATGGAGTCCACGCAGTGAAGACAACAAGAAGAACTGTTTGAGAACAAAAATTGAGCCCTTAAATTGAGCCCTTAAATCAAGCTTAAATCCTCAATTATTTGTAAACAAATTCAAAAGAAAGATTAGAATAGGACACTTTGTAATCCACCGGCCCTTGGGCGCGGCCTGTTTGGGGTAGTCCGTCTCACTTTGTTGATTTGTCTTGGCTCGGTGGGATAATGAGTCACCGACTTTTGTGAAAATCTACCACCGGCTCTCAAGTCCCCCAGACCCCACTTCAAGCTTCCAGACTTTGCCCTGTCCTCAATTTTCCGCTAGCAAGATGCATGTCAGGGTTCTTTCGGTACTCTGTGTCCAGCAGAATGGATCGCATAGAGAAATTCTGAGGGTCAAGAACAGGCTCCATGCGGAGTCCGGTGTGACTAGGTATGACTAAAGTCTAATCCTATTGATCTGGGATGAAGAGCAAACTGTCTGTGTGCTACTTGTGTATGATTTTTTGCAGTGCTGCAGACTGCTTTGGGTCGCTCTTGGCGTGAAGTGACTGCAAGAAGCTCTCCTCAGAATGTATTTTGCCATTTGACTATGAAGGTTGATCGCCATGAGTCTGGATGTTCTGGCACATCGGCGTTTAGATGGCGGCATTCTGAGCATTGCCGCCGCTAAGGTCTAAAGAAACATTGTACACCAGCTCCTTTTGGAGTCTGTGTGTTGTTCCAGGGGAAGTCTGATGCTTCCTTACACATCTGAACATTCAAACAGTGATTAAAAGACCTTTCAGCGCTGCCACGATTGCGTGATGAAATCATCTCTCTTGATTCAGTCACTGTTTACCCTCTGCTCAACTTTGCTTCCTCGGACATATCTTTAGCTGGCGCAAGTATTCTCCCAAAATCCTCCTATGGCTTACAGCAGGATCTTACGCGAGCTTGTGTACAGCAGAGTCTTGCTTTTGCCAAACTGTTCATTGTCTCTCAACTCCAATTCTTTTTGGAGGGCACACAGATTAGTTTGAGGATGGCCATGTTGTGCCCCAGTTGAACACAGGCATCTGCAAGCGCACCTGTAAGGTTGTGCTTGGGCATTGTTTTCTTGTGCGGTGGAAATCAGCGAATCGATGCTGACATGTGTTCCCCACTCTTGGGACAGTGCATCGGATTATTTCACCTTTTTCTTCGTAGGTTGTGGCAGCAAAGCATTCCACATCTGGTGCTGTTGTTCAATCTCTCATTTGCTCTGCTGGCAAAGGTCTCCCTGCAAACTTCGGAATCGCTTTCTCATTTGGAGTCTTAGATGATACATGCTGCGTCTTCAACTGGCACTTGCTACTGGCTTCAACATCCAAAGGTTTGTACCTCGATAAATCCCCTGCATTGACGATGTTCCAACGGAAGCGCAGGAATTCTGGATCGAAAATATTCTGCTCGCCAACCATGGTTGCACTTGGGCATGCGGATTTGATGCTGCTTTCAACCTCCGGCAAGGTGGTCATGGATTAAATGGCCGTGTCGCCTTCTGAGAATCTTAGCTGCAAACAAGATCCGAAACAAATTTGAAGATTTGGAAGACAGTTGTCTTATTTACCAACTTGGTGCGTCCATTTTCAAGATTCGACTCTGAGCCATGTGTAACAAGCTGAAACTTTCAAATCAGAGAGGCTTCAGAATCACATTCCAGCCAAAGGCCCTACTTGCCACGCATCGAGCTTCGAGCTTGATTTTTTCAATCGATTGCCGACTGAATCTGAAGGCTCGACGCAAAAATTAGCCCGGCACTTGAGAGAAAGCTTGGGTTTCTCCAAAATGCACTCATGCCGCACTCATGCCATGCTGCTCAGTCCACTTCTTTGGTCGCTCAAAACATGTGGACGTGCCAGAACCACGAGGGGTTGTCAGGTGGCAGAACTGAGAGTCACAAATCTACCCACTCTCAGGAAGGGCGCATCATGGGCTGGATCATTTGGCAGTCGAGCGTGACTTCCAGCATCCTTTGATATGGAGCACCTCGGTCAATTCCAGAATTTCTGCCATGAAACACAGGAAAAAGATGGAAAAAGAGGCTCCACTTGCGACTCATCACAGCTACACATGCGGGACTCACACATCATATATGCATTCGAGATAGACAAGCTTGAAGTCATTACCCTACAATCTTGACGTGAATGAAATGATGAACGAACTGCAGACTTGATGGATAGCTGCAAACAAACTGTGGACTTTGTCCAATTGCTGTGCTCCAATTTCTCGAAAGTATCTCTGTACCTGCTCCGAAAGTTCAGTAACAAAGGATGATGCAAGCGAGGTAGAACATGAGACCTTTGTTGTTCATGACCAAGGGCAGAGACAAGAGAAGCTGTTTGCAATTATATACTCCGAAGTCAGTTGCCCTATACGGGCTCTGTTGGAAAGCGAATCTTTCCAGGTTTCAGCGTGTTATTCTTTGACTAAACCTGAAAGTGTTCAGGGTATAGGTGATAGCTCCAAGTACTTCACATGTCGGTCAGGTTAGGTTTCGCATGCTGATGTTTTCGTGGAGGTTCCCAGCAAGGATGACTCCACTACAGGACTAGCTGACAGCCGGAGAAGGTTCCATGCGCTGCAGTTGCCAATTTGGAGTCCACCAGTTGAAACTGTTGAAGCCGATCTCTCGTGGTAGCTGCTCAAACGTCAGATTGCAAAATGTAGCAATGGCGCATGCGTGTGCATGAGTAAGTGTCCACTTTAAGATATGCTGTTGCATGCAAGCTTCTTTTGGGGCGCTTTGAAGTCTCGCACACTCAAAGCTTCGGCCAAAAAAACCAGCTAGCATGGAGAATCGCAGCTCCCTTGAAAGTCAAGCTGTACTAAGCAATGCTTCTGTCTTGTGGAAAATCTCATCTCCTGGGCAAGCCGCAACAGAGCTTTGCATGTACCTCGCTGTCCTCTTCCAGGTCCTCTTCGAGGTCCTCTATGAGGTCCTACTTTGTCAAACGTGGAGATGACAACAGCGGGAGACACGTCAGCGCAAGCGTGGCACACAAAGAAGTGCAGGCCTTCGAAGCGTTGTCAGGCCTAGGGCTTCGCACCAAGGATCCCTGGCATCGCCTCATCTCTTGTCCTCGTCCCGATGACAAGAATCCTCGAGACGTCCTCATCCTGATCCTCTTGTCCTCAATGTTTTCTTCCACGAGAATCCATGTGAATCCATGTGCCGTGAAAACTCGTTAGGAAACCAATGGCCATCAAGGGGCAAAGGTATCACTTTTGGGAAATCTCATCGCTTTACACAGTGGCATGTGCTTTTTCATACAACCAATTTTCAAGTTTTCTGGGTATCCCTTTTGGGAAATGCCTATCGCTTCACACAATAAAACCACACTTTTGTCATGCGACGGTGGCTGCAATACTAGTTCAAATAGACCGTCTTTTGACCACTTCTCATGTGCTGAGTTCCAATGACTTCCAATGAGTTCCATCTAATGGCCAACTGTGAACTGTCGCACCATCCATCACTACTTTACAAGGATGTCAAAGACCGCTGACCCCTATCAGGTGATTTGCTGCAAAATTTCTCCCATCATCCACTCTTCTCAGAATATCGAGTCTTGAAAACGGATGGCCTCAAAATGCATTGGGAGGTTTTCAACCAAAGTGCCCAAGTCTTGTGTAAAAAGAGTAGTTGGGCTTTTCATATCTCGTCAAGAAGAACTGTGGAATGTGCATCTGTTCCACAAAGACTGGAGTGGCAGGTGTGATAAGTTGGACATCACAATTGCTCACAGTTGGTGCCACACGAGACTCTGACACCAAGACAGACCTTCCAACGCAGCCAGCCCTTCCTTTCTGTTTGCCCGAACCTGTCAGGTGGGACATGATTTCTGATCTCGTCAGTGTTTCATCCAAGTCTCATCTTACTCGGACTGCATGAAACTTCCAGGTTTTCACATCCAGCGTTGATCTTGGGAGTTCTGAGCATCTGAAGGCTTTCGTAGTGGGGAAATCTGGCAATGTGCAGAATGCCGGCTTGGGAAAGATCTGGAAGCGCAGGGATACACATCCTGGATGTTCAGGATCCTGGGGCTCCGAGCCTTGTGCGGAATGAAACAGCCAAGGTGAACGCAGCCCATCATCACCTTCGCGGAAGCTGGATCCAACTATCGTGTGCTTCCATTTTGGCAGATCCGACTCCAAATCCCAGATATTTTGAGATCTTGCACTTCAATGATGCCACATGATGCCTGCCATGCGACGCCTCCTGATGTCTCTCGTCGGCAACTGGCGAACGATGGCTGATCATTAGATTCGAAGTCAAAATCTGAACCGATGACCAACTGAACCCCAGCAGCCATGCTGTGGCCAGCTTTGGAGACTGGTTGCTGGCCGCCACCGACGATTTTGGTCCGAAAAAGCTGCAACTCGCAGCGAGTGGCCCACAGAAGGAACGACAGATCGCTTGCATCAAACTTGGCATCAAACCGGGGAGTGTTCTCATCCAATTCTGACTTCGTATCGCCGAGCAGCAATGACTCTGAGCTAATGCTACTGATTTTTTCAGCATAGAGTTTCAATCATCCCGCCGTTCTCGAGCACATTTCGCAATCCACGGCATCACAACCCATGAAGCTCAGTGTCCAAAATACATAGCAGGGATGCAACGGGTGGCAATGGCACAGCAGAACGCGTTGCTCGGGACAGGACATCGTCTGACTAGTTGGCCAGGACCATCCCCGCTGAGTTGACTTTGGGATCTTCACTTCTTGAAATCTTGAAGGCCATCTCTGTGAAGGCAAATCTTCAAATGCCGGATCTTGACTTGAAGGCATTTGAAGGCCATCTCTGTCCAGCGCCTAAAACGGGGGCAACCCGGGGAGCCCTACGTGCCCTCTTCCCAATTGCAACATTCAGCAAGCGCATGGACACACTGCCAAACATGTCATTTCGAATACAAGCTCAAAAATCCACTGCTAAGCATCCACCTGTGAGATGGCAGTCATGGTGGTCATGGTGATGGCCACCCGAGTCAGGGAAAGATCATTCCGGTGTCAACGAGCTACAGAAGCACTTCACTTGTGAGCCAACTCGATCTGATGCAAAGGTAACAACAAAGGCGCGGCGGATGAGATTTCGAAGCTCATTGGAATCCTTTCCTCGTGGGTCCTTGTATGGACTTCTATATGGACTTCTATCAGTATCAGTGTAGCAACTTCCGCAACACGTTGACTGAGGAAGGAGAGGAAGCACCAAGACATGACTGCAGAAGGATTGCTATCACATCTTCCGAGGAAATTGACGGTCATTTCCTGGGTTCTTGTGGCCGTTGCGTCCACCCGCACGCACGTACCGAACAGAAATGGAAGCGACGGAAACACCAGGGCTCTGGATGACTTGCTCGTGTCACCCAGGACGACTAATGTGCAGCTCTGCGGCAAAGGCAAGGCTTGAGCTCCTTGAGCTGACACAAGCTGTCTATCATCACGAATCGGATGAGTCTTATGATGAACTGAACAGAAGTCACTAACTAAACCGCCGCTCGGATTTCGCTCTGGGACTAAAGAAGTCTAAGTGAAAGCCATCTGAGCTCCAAACTGGAATGCATTGGTCAAAGGAAGCTCTTTCTCAAGGATGGAGGGGTTGGCAATAGCTAAGTGGAAATGTTTTCACTGGTTGAAGTCTGAATGTCGGCTGACTATTGTCTCCTTCCGAACGACAAAAATTGTGGCTGATACAGCGCTGTGTCATTTGTGCTGTTGAAATCTCGTTCGCTCAGTCCTTTGCAGTGGCACATGCTTCTCTGTTCCAGAAAGAACGAAAGGCAAGTTTGCCATTGATGAATGCTACATTTCTCGAATTGCACTTGAGCCATGCTGAAAACCTTGATGGATTCCTATTTCCTAAGAACTGCCTTACGCGAACGCTTACGCGGCGCTTACGCGACCGCGGTTTCAGCTTATGCGGGGGTGTTGCTTACGCCGCTGCTTACGCCACCTTACGCCATTGCAGGCTTTGCTTACGTAGCATCGATATGACACAGCCTGGAAATGCCTGGCTTACGCCAAAGCTTACGCAGAGCTTACGCGACTGCAGTTTTAGCTTACGCGGGGGGAGGTTTTCAGCGTTGCTCACTTGCAACTTTCAGTGCCAAAAAAGTTCCAAACTGATCTTTTGAATCATAATAGGTCAGGGTCCTTCAAGAATGCTTCCGAGATTTCTTCAAATCAAACGTCTCTCTGTCTCTCTCTTGCCATGACATTCTCCATCTAGGAGACCATGAATCGAGTCCAGTTTCCCTTTTACAAAATTTGATCCTTTTTTTGGCAATTTACCCACATCACCACCCAAAGTTGAAGCCAGTTTCACTAACCCATCATCCTTTGTGCAGCTAAACAGAGGTTCAGGAACCAATTTGTTTATGACAAAAGGTTTGACAGTTTTGACCTGCCTTCGCTTGCTTTCGTTGGGAAGGCCGGTCCATCACAAACCGACTACCTGAGATCAAGCACTACTGCCCTTCAGAAATTGTAAGATCTCAAAAGCCATAGATGGAGCATGTAAGCGAGCCATAAGAACTGCTCGATGCAAGCTGAATCCGGAATCCCTGATACAGCTCTTGCTTTCAAAGCATGCCAAAGGTCAGAGAATCCGAAGATGATCGGTTTTTCATTGGCACTTCCTGGTCGCAACTTACCTGCAAGTGATGATTGCCTGGCTTACGAGCAATGATTTTTAAAGGCGTGTAGTTAAATTGTTTATTCCCAGAAATGGCGTTAAAGACTCATTTAGGTGGGGGCCCGCTGCTTGACGTAATTGTGTGCAGAGAGACCCCCCCAAATTGTAAGAAAAAAACATATCATGTAAAGATTTGCTGCAATACACACTACGGCAGGACTTTTGCACTCTTTTTGGTCACTCATCTGATGAGGTGTCACTGTCTTTGGAAGATGAGCTGTTAACAATTGAATTCCTAAATGCAACACGCAGTAAGATAGTCATCTGAGGAGATGTCTTCTGGACACTGAAAAATGTAACTTTTGCTAGCGCCGTGCTAGCGCCATGCTAGCGCGAAATCGCGACTTCATTTTGGAAAAATAGATAGGTAGATTGATCGATCGATTGATGCTTGAAATATTTTCGCAGTAGATCTTACTAGCGCCGTGCTAGGGCTGCACTAGCGCCTAGCTGGTGCTTTGCTGCATTTAGCTGGGGGCCCGCCACTTTACCAAGTTGTTAAGCACACCACAAAAGCTATTGACGTCGTTTTATATAAATTCCTTGACCGGGACTTTTGGCCGCATGCCTTTTGGACACTGCCCAAAGAATGCGCTCAGAAACTGAATCCCCCATAGGAGAAGAATCTTGGGCCAAACTTGGGCCTTCGTGGCGTGTACTTCAATGTCGACTGGGCTGACCTAGTGCAGACTCTGTGCGAAATTTTGAGTCCAAAGTGAACCCCCCTGCAACCAAGATGTGGCTTCAAGATTCCACATGGGACAGGCTCAAGCTGCTCAAGCTGCTCAACCTCGCTCCTTTCAGCCTCTGGGCTGAGACCCAGCTGGGATAGCTCGACAAGTTGACTCCGTAGTGCCACTTTCATTTCGACGGAAGTCAACTCTAAGTTCTCTACAGGGGTCTGAAAATGCATGCTTTATCAGGCACGATAAGTCCTAGGCTGATTTGTACAGATCAACATCTGTGCACGAATATGTGTTGTTGCAATGATGCTGCTATCCCAGCTTCCCACTGACTTCACATCGAAAGATGTTGAGTTCCATCCCTGCAAAAAAATGACCCACTTATCGTACATCCTGAAACATGTGAGCGATGGATTTTGTTTATTGTCTGGCTCAACTGACTTCAATTGACAGGTGTTCCTACCTCGTTCTCAAGTCTCGTAGTCGTTTTTTAATGGTACCCTCGTTCTCCAACGCTGCAAAGGTTTTTACTGGCTGTGGTACAAGAAATGTGGCAATGGTTCGGCCCTCAATAGTTTCAGGGAGGGTCACAGGGTGGAATGGATGAAATATTGGAAGTCATGGAAAAAATCGATGTGAAGATTGGATATATGTTTTAATTGCTTTCTAAAAAGAGATTTGTCTTGGGTGGACCACTGCTCACCCAGACGTACTTTCGCCTCATTCTGCAAGAAACACCGAGGCATACGTTACATGAACCATGGAGCCTCGCTCTCGAGGTGTTCCTACCTCGTTTTACATGCGAAACCATTTCCACCCAAACACTAACCAATTCATTTGTAAATAAAAGCTGTTGCTCATGTAAGCTGTCGTCTTCTGGTTCTCAATGTGTAAGTTTAAAGGCTATTCAGCATGCTCAGCTGAAGTGAATGTGAGCCCCGGTTACAAATGTTACAGACTCTTACTTGGCTAACGGTCCTCTCAGTTCGGAAAATGTGATCGGTTTCGTTGCGTCTGTGGCATTCTTGCGTACTGCATGATTGGAAACACCTCATGGTTTGGGCAAGTCTATGCAGGTCCAAACTTTGCTGCCGATGGCTGTACTGTTTTTTCGAAGTTGTTCCAAGGGCAAAATCATCAACATTTGGTGAGTGGTAGAAAGGCACTGTGCTAGTAAATTTCATGACTTGAGGCAGGTAGGTGACGGCTGGAAGAACAAACAACGATAGATCATGTAGTGCATTCATTATTGTTGAAGAAAACGTCAACAAGTGGAAACTGTGATGCAACAAAGACAAACCTGGGGGGATTGAGCCCAGCGAGGGGGCGGGAGCCTACAATCGATTTCTTTATTGTTTGTAGCTTTTGGAGGTCCTGTCGTGCCAGTACTTGCCGAAGCAAAAGCAACTTCTAGCTGACGCTAGCTTTCATGTACACTACATCCCTACATTTCTCTATGGACTAACAGGGGTGTTGGCCACTGCACAAGCTTTTTGGCCACCCAAGTGCCTAATTGAACTCCTTAAGCCCATCTCAAGCCACCTCTATCTATCATTGAAAGTCACCCCTAAATTGCCAAATCAAATCTTTTGCAAACATGTGCATCAAGAAGATACTGGAAATTCGAAGAAAATTGATTCTTCGTCTTCTTCTTTGCGACTAAAGATTTACCACTGAAACACAATAGCACATGCCCATAGAACATGAATGCATGCCAGCGGGCCAAAGGAGTCGGTAGCTCCAGGGGCATTGCTCACGTTGAGAAGGGGGTGGTCGTTTTGTTTCTGTTGGGAGACAGCTTCGTTAGAGATCGTCAAATCCTTTCGGCAGGGCTTAAAGCAAAGGATTGGAGATGACGGATGTCCAAAATCTGGTCCCCCATTTCTATGCCACTGAATGAAATGAACCCGAAGCGCAACGGCTTCGTTTGCAAGTGACCTGTTTTGAATGGGTAATCGTGCTGTGTCCAGCGTGTAAAAGACTCCAGTGCAGAAAAAAAATGTCGGGCAATGAGTTTGCGGTCTTGGGTGAGCAACATATCGGATACAAGACTGCATGCACAAACTTCAATCTGCAAGGGCTCGCTAAAAACATAGATCCATCAGAACCATGACGCTGCCAAGCATTTTGCGTAGTTGTGATCTTCATGCCGCCATTTCCTGCCTCCGAGTTTGCTGTGGTATCCTATTTGCTGCTAAATGAGTGTGCCTCTCTCTGTCGTTGTCCCTCCTGGTCTCAAGGTGATTTCATGTGCAGCGACTGTTCGCAGTGGGAACTTATGCTGAGCGACCAGCGGGACCTCATGATGATCCAGGTTTTTCAACCAGTTGGGTCAACCTTCAAACACGAAATGATATCAAATGATATAATTTCGAATGGACTAGATGAAGCTAACCAGAACCCTGCATACTGTTCATGAGGCACCATGCAGCCAGGGCAAGAGAAGATCATCTGCAAGCTATGGAAACCCCCGGTCGGCTGCATTACACATATCTGCGGGAATCCTCGCTAAAAACACGGATCGCATTTTCGACCTGTCAGTGAAGGCCATGTTGGAATTGGGCAGTCCAGTGCGGAAAGAAAAGACAGTGAAGCATTTTGGCTCAAGCATGTTCTTTGATTTTTTGGAACTCTAAGAATTTTCAAAGCTCTAACTTGTTTGAAGCGAGTAGTCAATCCTCTCAGGTCATATCATGTGTTTTTCAGCAAGTCCTTTTCGAAATTTGGGTTCCAATCCGGTGCATGAATTCTAATTCTGGATTTGTCTGGCTTCCAACATCGTGGAGTCCCGGTAAGTTCAGGAGTAAAAGGGTTCCTGATCTTGTCTAATTTTTGACCTGCCAGTGAAGGCCATGTTGGAATTGGGCAGTCCCGTACGCAAAGAAAGCACGAGGAATGATTTTGGATGTAGCACATTCTGATAGTTGTTTGTGGAACCCAAAGAATTTCGGTTCTCCAATTTTGTTTGAAGCGAGTATGATTTGTTGCAGGCCTTGCACGATTACTTTGAAAGGTAACTGTCAAAAACCTGACTCCCTAAGGCCCTCAGGCCCTCACGCTGTGGCTCAGAACTCTGGACCTCAAACTAATGAGGCTTTGATGAAGCGCCTCAGCTGTGCACTGCTTCAGGGCGAGCTGGGCTTTCTGGACAAGCTCAGCACCGCAGAAATCAAAGTTGCGTGGCTTTAGGGCGATCAATGTCAACACATTCGATCATCCGGCTCGATCCTTCCATTGTCGACGTGTCAACTGCGCCAGGCTCGATCTGAGCGGCGCTTCAGCGGCGCTGATGCGTCCTGAGGCTCAGAGCTCTGACCGAGGCGCTGAGGGCGTTCAAGGCCTTAGGTCGAGGCGAGCTGGGCAGTGCACAGCTGCAAGAGATCGAACGCGAAGCACCGGGGCCGCAGGCGACCTCCCTGGACCCAGCCTGGTATCTGGCGCCGTTGCGAACGAATTACGCTGCCTCCTTTTTTGCTTTGCAAGGCCTGCTGTGGATCTGGCAGTCACAAGCACAGCAACTTACCGGTGGCTAAAGAGTACAAACTCCGAACAGTAAATTTCTGTATGCTCGAACTGACTTTGTTGCCCTGCTTGTCTCGCAGCTTGAATCACTGGTCAAAGCTGTCTCGCCGTGTTTCCGGATGTCCTTGCTCAGCAAACCGAGCTTAGAAAAGCGCGGATTCCATGCTCTCACCTCAGCTTCGATACCAACCATCCTGGCAACCATCCTAGTTAGTTGTTCTGTGGAGTTCAGGAACTCTCCTGTGCTTGGAGAATCTTATGATGGGAAACCTCCATCAACCTTCCAATGCCATGTTCCAGCACAGGTCCTGATCCGAGTTGGTTGAAACTGCAATGGTCAAGATTTCCAACCCAGTTTTCCAGGCAGTCGGCCACTCGGGAATGTACATCGCGATGCCAAG
>VSDK01010725.1:66066-114325 GCA_009767595.1 Symbiodinium kawagutii | reverse complement strand
CAGGAATGGTCGTTACACTTTTCCCTAAGCGTTGGTGCAGAATTTCTTGACAAAGTTTCACTGAAAATCCACTTGGACAAAGTCTACAAACCTCCCATTTAAACCTTTAAAACCTTCCCCTTTTGAAAACCTAGGAGACACACTGGGAGAGGAGACTGAGCATCCTTGATGCGGAGACTTTGCAATTGATCCCTCACTTTGCACAGCTTACTCCAGCTTTCACAATGCTGATCAGCGATGCTCACAGACGTGCTTGGTCTTCGTCAAATATTGGCATCGCTGCTTTTGCTGTAGGCCAGGCTGGAAAGCGACTCCTCTCCATGGTGGTAACCCGATTCCCTGGCAACCGAACTTCCACTGCAAGGTATCATCTGCACTTCACCTAGGGCCCCTATACTGTTTGTTCATCATTGGGTCACAATTTTTTGCACAGGGATAAATAGGCTTCGGTGGTATCCCCAACAGCAAGAGCAATCTGGCTTATCCGATCTTTGTGGCTCCGGAACTGAACCTTTCGAAACCAACAGCAGAATTCGGGAACTTCCAAAACTTCCTGGAACCTTCCGGAACCCTCTACCAACATCCTTCGTCAGCTTTGGGAACCTTCCTGAACTTCCCGGAACCTGGGCCTGGCGCCGGCTCCCCAGTAGCTTGCGCTGGGGACATAAACTCAGGTGCTATCACCAACAGTTGCTATCACTCAGGTGCTATTTAAAGTTTCTGAGTTCTTTGAAGAATTTGAATGCTGATCTCTGGAACTTCACAAAGCATCTGCACAAGAACCCTCCGAAAGTCATAAAAGCTCTGCACGGAACCTCACCAGGTATCTGCACTAGAACCCTCCAACAGTGACGAAGTCTCTGCACCGGAACCTTTCGGAACCTCACCAGGTTTCTGCACAGGAACCTCACCAAGTATTTGCACTGGACCCTGCGGAACCTCACCAGGTATGTGCACTGGAACCCTCCGGAACCTCACTCACCAGCTTTCTGCACCGGAACCCGCCGGAAACTCAGTATGCATCTGCACGGGAACCTGTTGCCGGAACCTTCCGGAACCTTACCACGTCTCTGCACCTCCGGAACCTCACGACATGTCTGCACCAGAACCCTCCGGAACCTCACCAGCTACCTGCACCGGAACCCTGCGTGGTGTTCAGGCTGCACCGGAGCGCGCCAGAGCCAATCTGGGCTTAAGACCCCGTAGCAAAGTATTGCTGGCAAAAAACGTCATGTCCCAGATCTGGGGGTTATGTTTCAGGGGTAGTTTTGCACCGCCAAACATGCAATTCCTAATGTGTCTGGGGCTTGTCGACAAGAACAAGAACTCACTTGCAAAAAGTGTGCATGCTCTGTTGATGTTGATTGCGATGAGGGTATGCATGAACTCAATGCTGCACCAGTGTTTTTCAGTGCTCAGGGTGTTGCAAAGAATAAATCAGTCTCTATGCACAGCTGCTACTGCATATGAATCTGACAACGGTGTATTCGTAACAATCTGGCAACTCACAATGATACAAGAAATGGTCCTGTAGTGCAAGATATGTCCCAAAAGTAATGGCTACCCATTGCGATTATGGTTGGATATGATCAACAAAATTGATGATGTACCACCCCTGCTTAGTTGGTTTATAGTGATTCGTAGTTCCTTGAAAATGGACTGTCCGCAAGCATGCCCGTATCAGTTTTTCAATTCCCAACACTACGGCAGAACGTATCACCAAGCAGCCATCAATGCGTTGAGAGAATCAATGGACCCAAATGCAATGCGTGCAGTGGAAACACTGTCCTGATTAGATGCAGCATCCAAAACGCTCCATGACGGCATGACCGCAAGAGGTTGCCCGATAAGAAATGTTTTCGTCGATGATTGCAGATGCTTGGCCATGGTTGATGATAGTTGAGGATGATAGCTAAGGATGCTGATAAATGATGGTAAATGATGGCCAATGATGACTGATAGTTAATAATGATGACTATTGGTGGCTGATGATGGTTTGATGATAGTGAATGTAGATGAGAACATGGAACAAACCACACAACATTTGATGTTTCCGCTGGAAACGTCGTAAATGCTGTCGCCACTTTGCGCTGAAAGCTGCGAACAGAGCTGAGATCGGAACTGTCAAATCAGCATCCTCTGCGAACTGGTCGTTCGTATTGATCAAAGCTATTACAAAAAATGTCACTACACCATACTTCCTCTGGAGCAATCCTGTCATAAAACTGAAATTGTACCGTGAAGGTTTCAAAAGTTGCCACGACTCAAATTTCTGCTGAGGGTTTATCATCATGTACAATAATATCCCATGGTGGTCATTGACAACTTTGCGACCATTCCAGGGTAGTTCACGTCACATAAGAAGCACCCATGTCCACTGTCCCAGCACATCAAACTAAACCACAAACCTATTTTGCACAGTAGGGCCCGCATCACATGAGATTGTCCAGCAGGATCTCCTCCTCAATTGGTTGCCGCGCAACACAACAAGTCATAAGTTTTGGTGAACCTTGAATTGGTCTTGGCAGACCTGGGCTGTTGGTATGCCTAGGGTCATATTCTTCGCACCCCAGGCCTCCCCAATCACCAAAGTTTGTTGCAACTGAAGACATGAATGACAGGATGATTTGGAACCGATAGAAAACTCAACCGTGGGTGGGATTTTTGCCGTCAACTCGCAACAATCATCCAAGGACACACCATGCGGGACAACGTTGCCTCCCCTCCTTGCCTGGTGAAGGATGGAAATCTGTTCAGAATGCTTTGTATACCAAAACCATATTCAGCAATGCTTCCAGTAACCATATGGATAGAGTCCACAGCCAGTTTGAAAGAACTGCACGAAGCAGATGTTGTGTTGAGGCGACGTGGGCATACATTTGTACACATGGCATTTTGCATATGAAGATACAAGGCTTTGATGTCAAGTTTTAAAGTTTCCCGCCACTGAATGCATAGTAATTGTTTCATCATGGTTGGTAATGGCTAAAAACCCAGCTGACTGATATCTTCAATGCTTCTGCGGTAGTGGGTTTTCTGATAGGTTGATAGAAAATGATGGTTAATAATGGTTGATTACTGGTTAATCATGGTTGACTAATGGTTGATAACAAAGATAGAAATACTTCTTTTTCAAGAAATGATTCTGGTGAACCATGAAACTGTCCCGAAACGGTGGCGTCCCAGTCAGGAATGATCATATGAGCGCCACATCACTGCTTCCCAAATCCAGATCCACACTCACCAGCCTAGATCCCAAAACCATCCAAAACCCACAAATGCTTTCCTTAACAATCACGACATGTCACGACATGTCACGACATGTCACGACACATGTCACGACACATGTCGTACGCTTTTGGGGGCACTTGTGGACCGTTGCCAGGTGCCTGCTTCGTCATGCCGGGCAAATCGCACTTGGGCGGCCCGCACCTGACTGGGCGCGAAGCTCCACGGTCGGTGTTGGAAGTTCCCATGGTACGCAGTGGGGAGATCACATGCATCGCACGGGTCTCGATCTGTCCCAATCCTTGGGCCCAAGGAAGAGCAGGAGACCAACTCTTAGATATATAATCACTTACACATCTGGTTTTAGCGCATACTGTAAGCTTCGAGTCATAAGTCACAAGTATCTCACTTGTTCCCTTTTGGTTCCTATTGGAGGAGGACCCACTGCACCAATGCAGCCCAAGCAGCACATCGCCACCCAGACTGTCTTTGCAGCAACTGAGATCCTGGGGCTCGAGCGGCTACACCTTGGGCCTGGCCTTGAAACTGGATTTTGAAATTCCAAAGTCACAATTTCTCTACGCAAAAGTCTTCTACAAAGTCTCTTCTCTGTCAAAAAACACTTTACTCACACTTCTACTCTACTATTTGTTTCTATCATTTTTTCTATATATCATTGTTTCTTTCTTTATTTCGCTTCAGAATCTCTCTCTTGCTCTTAAGCTTTTCTCTCACACTCTAGACACTGTTTTTTCGCTGAGCTAAGTCTTAGCTTCTTGCCTTATGTCTTGGCTCATCCCTGCGTCCTGCGTGCAGCACGTCTTTCCGCAACAAACTGCTTTGGCAGCGCAGCAGCTCCCATTGCAGCAGGTGCTGCCACTTGGACATGGGCTTTGACCGTTGATACCTGGGCGACCGTTGAGTTGCCCCCATGCGCCATGCGGGGCCGTGCAGGGCCATGCGGGGCCATGCGGAATATGTTGAGTTGCCCCGGTTGCCCCGGTTGCCCCGGTTGCCCCGGTTGCCCCCGCCATGTCTTGGGAAAAGCTTGACTCATGACATGCGCATGGCACACCTTGGAGCAGCAAGTCTTTCTGCAAGCGCAGAATCTTCCAAGTTCGGACTCGAGTCCCAAGGTATCTTCAGGTCTACCGGTGGCTCATCCATGCACGCTCGTTTCTCGTGTGCGTGTGTCCCTGCATTGTTTGTAAATCATATCCATGGAACCTGCGAGATGGCTAGAATATGGACAACAATGAAGCTTCTGCCCGGTACAAATGGAGATCGAGGCATTGCAACGTGCTCAAACACCGATCCAACTGGCGAGATCTCGCTATGCTCACATGTTCTCACATTTTCTCTTTCTTTATATTGTCTTTTCTCTCTCAGATGTTTCTCACCATTTTCTCATGGGTGTTTCTTGCTCACAATTTTTCTCAGACATTTTTCATAGTATTTTTTCACGCATTTTTCATATCTTTCTCACTAATGTTTCTCTCTGATTTGCGTGAGAAAATTGCTAGTGATTTGTTTAGGCTGAAATTTGTGCTAGGCTCCAAGAGCTCCTTTAAACCTACGAGAATTTTGTTGAGTGAAAATTGTCAGTAATGAGAAACTTGTTAGTTTCTAATGATATTTCTAAAATTGTTTTTTAAAATCCAAGTAACCTATTGTGATATTTAAAATCCAAATAACCAAAATTGTTAAGAAAAGAGATCTGTAAAATTAAGTTCTCTAATTAAGTTCAGAAATTCCAATCAGAAAATTCTTCTGATTTCTCCAAGTGACCAATGCAGGGCTCTAAGAGCTGCTCCTCCAAATAGCCTGGGCAGCAACTTTGCAGCTCACCGTCCACGCCGGGGCAGCAGGAGCCCGCAGCACCTCGGTGTCGATCCGAACCCGAGGGCTTCAACTCATGAGAGCCTCTGGGAGGCTTCAGCTTAGCAGAAGTTGAATACTTTGATAAAGCTTAGTTAATAAATTTGTGCTAAGCTTGAGCTTTGATTTTCTTTGATTTTCTTTGATTTTCTTTGATTTTCTTTGATTTGTTTCGCAGTTGATGACGGTTCTAGGCTCTAAAAGCCGATGCTCACCAACCTTGTCTATGATGGTTGAAAGTCTATGTAAGGCTTTGCTCATAGACTTTAGCAATCCTCGGCGCAAAGCAGCCAAGAACACTTCTCAACCAGGTCTGATCGATCTCCAAATCGTCATGGCTTCGACCAAGAACTCTGCCACCCGAAAAGTATAGATGAGAGACACAGAATGATGGTGTTTAAGAGTTGAAACATGTGAAGAATATTAATGAAAAGGCATGAAAAGGCTGAAAAGGTGGAAAAGAATGAAGAGTTGACTAGATTTGATCATATAGATCATATAGAATGTTAATAATGGGTGAGCACTCATGGATTGCTTGCAAGCAAATTGCAGCTGTCGTCCAAGCATCTGCAGCAGGAGTGCCACTTGCCCTTGTGATCGGGACAGCAGCCTGGACCGTGATCCACTTGGAGAGTCCCGAACCATCAAAACATCATCAGACCGCGAGATCACAACATTCACATGTTGTGATAGATTTCAATAATCACATCAAAACACATCAAAATAACTGCATCATCAAAACACATCAAAATAGATTTCAATGTGAGATGACTACAGTTCTAGCTGGTCGCTGCTTTCTGCCACTCAATGTCTCGAGTTCACAAGACCTGCACCAACACCATATCAACGCAAAGGTAACAAAGTACTCCACAAATTCATTGCACGTGAGACAAGAGTAAGGATCGATAAGGACATTCGGAATCTCCGAGATTGACTCTTCCTTCAGGAAATTTCACACCGAGGATCAAGGAATAGAAAGAAAAGGAAAATAAGAAGGAAATGAAATAAAAATATAAGTTGAATAGAAAGAATTGAGGACTTCGGAGTCTATGCGATACGCGATGCGTTTCCAGGGATCACAGGGCCCTGGTTGTGGCAGGACAATCCATCGGTCTCCAGCGCGGCCTTTGAGCTCTCGGATGGGCACGTAGAGAGCACTCGGAGGACTTTGCCTGGGCAGCGGTCCAAGATCCCACGGAAACCTTGCGGAAGAAATGGGAGCTGCTCGGAGCATGGATCTTCTCAGACCATTGCGTGTATTGTCATTATATTGTGCGTATATTCCGTGAAATGGTATGGATTCACTGAATTTCCAGGGACAGAAACGAAACAAGAAATATACGAAATCCATTTACTAGTACATACATGTACATACCTAGTCTAAATCGATCTAATGGCTTCCATTGGTTCTTTGCCAACCAGGGTTCGGTAACCCTTGCGGTCGGCAGAGCCCTGAGCAAAGGGAGATTCATCTCCGAAAGGTGGGAAGTAGTCTGATGGACGAGAAAGAGGCATTCCACCGCACCTCAAAGATACGCAGAATACTTGCCCGCTATGCACTCACATATTCCAAAAGCCTCACAGAGATCTACGAACCGAGCACTACGAAGCGGGTACAGTACCAAGTAAAACAAGCATCTTAGGGATGAGTTGACCATCAGTAAGGCACATGTATGGTGATTTCTATGTTAGTCAATGTGTAGCAGGGTCAATATTGATTATACCATGTCAATGTTGGTGGTTGATGTTGGTTGTTGGCTAAAAAGGTTGAACACTGAGGCTGAATAAAGGCAATCATGGCTCAGAATTGGCGATTCCAATGATTCTTGATGATTAGTATATGATTAGTGATGCTTGATGAGGGCAAGCTTGGCTGCTTCATGAACATGATCCTCACTCCCTCCCAACCAGCCAGTATCGCAGTTGTTTTTGGTCTCAGCCCGGAGCAAAGACTTCTCGTTCATGCGCCTGGATCCGTTGATGCCTTCGGTAGAAGAAGAAGGCAACGGCAAGAACTGCACCTGCTGCGCAAGTGAGGAGAAATGCGAGCAATCCTGCATCACCATCAGACTTTTTCTCCTTGGGCTTCTCTGTAGGCTTCTCGGCTGGCTCTTCCGCAGGCTCCTCCGTCGGCTTCTCGTCGATGATGGGGTCGGCTACTGGGAGCTTGAGCTCGGTTTTTCGGGAGCGAAAATAACGAGGTGGGAAAGTGTACTCCAACGTGATGTCTAACTCCTTGGTGCCTTTTGGAAGCCCTGTTGCATCCACTGAAATCTCCAGTTTTTCTTCGTGTTTCTCTACTTGGTCTTGAACGGCCGGTGGCTCCAAGGTCTTTAGCTTGACTAGATGGGCAAAATTCCCCGAAGCAGTGCTGCAGCCTGCTTGGGTAATTTTGGGGTCCAAATTCTTCAAGGCCATATCTCTCACAGTTTTGGTGACAGTGACATCAGACCTGTCGATCTGAAACCCAACTCGAGCGAAATTTGGTGAACGTTGTTGGGTGGTGAAATAGACTTCATGCACATTCTGGTGGGATTTTTTCAGTTCGAACCCCCATGCAAATTCGCGGTTCAACAACTTGAGACATTTGTCCGCATCCTTTTTGGCCAGATTTGCCGCTCTTATCAGCACAAATGGCATGTCCCAATCATCAGGCAGTTGATCTTCCCCCTTCTTGCCCCAAATGGAAAATGACTGACGGACTTCAGATCCCGCTAACATCGGCTTGTGCATTGGCCGGGTGAACATAACGCATGTGATGTTGACAATTGAGCCAGGGAAGATTTCCAGCTCGTTGAGCTTCCAGCGCACTTTGTCGCCGCCATTTTCCATGTGTTGTGTATAAGTAAATTTAGCGCACCATTCCGTGGCCCGAAACAACAAAGAATCATAGACGGAGGTATTCATGTTCTTGCAGTTGATGACCGCGCTGGCAAATGTTGCCGGCACTTGACCCAAATCAGAGCCGTCATCTTTAGGTGTGCAAGTCACATCTTGGCGCTCGGTCTGCAAAGTGCAGCCAGTGTCTTTCGAATAAACCTCAAGCTTGGATGATGCAGAGGTTGTGGCGATCCGCAGTGTCACATCCACAGCATTGGCACAAAGTGCTACTACATAGCACAAGATCCATGCAAGTTTCGCGATCATACGACTAACAGGTAGGTCTCTTGAAATCACTCTGTGAACTAGACTCGCAACCGAAATGGCTACGGTAGTTCACAATAGTCATTAACCAACACCTGGAACAATAACACCGGTCAATGATGGTCAATAGGTTGGATAGTGGTTTGCGACAGTAAATCTCCAATGAGGACTACTGTTTGATAGTGGTTAGTGTGGGTTGGCTAATGGAGGTCAATGATGGTCAAGATGGTTGATTAGTGGTGGTCACTGATGGTTGATATGGGTTAAAATGCCTAGTGGCCACTGTTGATCTTCAAAATTTCAGGTGAATATGGGTCACAATGGTTTGTGATGGGTAATGACGCTTTATATTGTGGATAGTGCTTTGTGATGGTCAAGGGTGGCTAATTGAGGCCACTATGGTTGATAATGGTTAGTGGTGGTCAATGATGGCTAATGCAGCTGAGAATGGTTTTAATAAGGGTCCGAAATGGCCCATGAGGATCAATGTGGTCGATGCAGGTTACCGATGGTCAATGATGGCAAATGTTGTTGAATGTAGTTGCACATGGTGATGTCGATTCATTTTCGGTAAAAGTTGTGCAAATACAATCCAATTCAAACATTCGAATGGTAGGGTAGCCATGGGAAGCCATGGGAAGCCATTGAAATCCTCAGGATCATAGCAAGCTGCACAGAAATATCGATCCAAGCTACTCTGAGATCGCCCCTCCCAACCAGAGCAAGGCTAGCAGCTTTGCAAAGGTCAACGGCATTGGCAACGGCATTGGCACTGCTTGGAGTGCTCTTGGAATGCTCTTGGAGTGCTCTTGGAGTGCTTGGATGCCCAAAGTGAGACCCCTCTCTACCTCTCACATCCTCTCACTCTGCTTTGTGCACCATGGATTCATCATCGATCTGCAGTGTAAGATTCCAGGATCCAACCTGAGTCCATCCGCGTTTGGTCGGTTGCTGAAGCAAATTCCTCATGTTCAGTATGATCACTCGCACAGGTTGGGAAGTGGTGTTTAGATTTTGCCCGTGGCAACAGCAAAGAGGTGCCCTCGCAGTTCGCACGCTGCTGTGGTTCTCTGAAGTTCTCGGAACGGCGGAGCTATCGCAGGGTTCGCTTTAAGATGCAGCTGCGGATGGTGTCATGTGGCGATTGCAACCGACTTTCAGCTGCAACACTCCTCTTCTACTGTCTGCGGTATCCGTGTGAGCAAATACAAAAAAATGCTGGTACCCAGAATCGACCAAGAATGACTACTTTATACTACGTTTAAATACGTTTAACACGGGAAACTGATCATTTGGGGTGACTATACCCAATTGCGCCTGCACTCGTCAAACTAAACATGAATGTCGAACTCTTCACAGCACAGCAACACTTTTCTTTCTTGTTTTTCCGGCGAGCCGTTTCCGGCCACTAGCGCGTCTAGCTAGCAAATGGTTCCCAGTGTTGCACCACATGGTCCGTTCTAGATGGTGATTCCAAATTCATCTCTAGTACCCAATACTGGCTGAATGGGAAAAAAGAATGGGTGTTGAATGATGCTGGCGTTTTGGTGCAGTAACTTACCATGCTATGCTACTGAGCACATACATGACCATAGGGTGCAGCACAAGACCAGAGTGAGTTGAATTTCAGTTCTTCGCATCACGCTGTGGAACTACCAAAGGCTTGCTCAGGCGGTCCAAGGTGTTCCTAGGTGGCCGCAAGGTAATAATCGTCATAGCCATCAACTCAGCTCGGAGAATGTCGCTTGGCTCTAGTGCCTTTGGCTTGCTTGTGACTGCAAAATCATCCCTTACAAAACTCCACACCTAAATAGGTGAATGAAACTAAGCAAAAGCTGTTTTGTGCTGAAAACTCAAGGCCGCCACGCAAGCGCAGGGCGATCCCTGTGTACCCTGGCGGTTTCACCCCAGGAATCTCAGTCACTTCCACTCGTAGCACGTTAATTAATGGAAAACTGTGTAAGTCTGACAGGCCGTGGGCAAAAGCAAAATGTGTTTAGCTGCGCTTGTCGAATCCCGTCGGTCTCTCTCTGGTGTACCTTTCTTATGACGATATGTAGTCCGCAAAAAATGTTTGCTTCTGATGTCATCCAAACCAGTGATGATTCGCCCATTCTACACTACAGTCAGCTATCATTGATAAACGTAATGGACTCGCCATAAACCAAAATACCAACACTTCGAACTTAACCGATTGACTAAGTTGAGATAAGATGACATAAGAATGACTTACCTAACACAAAGTGAACTGACCGAAACATTGACCAAGTTGACATGAAGTATACCTTAACATACTAACAGTTACTAACACTAACTTAGTAGAACTAACAGTTACTAACAAACTAGCAGCAACTAGCACCTTTGCTTAAAGAAACAACAGTTACTACAAACAGTTACTATGAGTAAGACCTTTGTAGTAACTGTTGTAGTAAGGGAAACAGTAGTAAGGTAAAGGTGTTACTAAGGGAAACACCTCACCGGACCCAACCGGACCTAACTGCCGTACGCCTTCCACTACCGGCGCCTCTTGGAGCCAGGGCCGCGACCACCGGCCTTGCCGCCCTTGCCGGCGCCTTTTCGGGCAGCCTGGAAGCGAGCGAAGATGCCATGCTCGTGCCACGCTTATGCTGAGGTCTTAAGCATGCTTCTTATTGTATATTTATATACATATATATATATATTTATATACATATATGTTCTTCTTCTTCTTCTGCTTCTTCTTCCCTTCTTGCTCAGGATTTGGTTGGCTTCGCATCATCACAGAAGCCTCTCCCCTACAAATATATATTTCAAACATCAGGAAACCTGGCGTCCGTTGCCGGCTTCTGGAAAAAAAAAACTCATTGCAAAAACACATCTGGTCACTTCTCCAAGCAACCAATGATGAAAACCTGGACGGGTGTTGAAACCCAAAGGCCCGGTGCCCAAACACAGACACTGCGGTGCCTGTTGGGGCTTGGTGGTGGCAGCCGCTAAAGCATTTGATGCCAGGCGCGACTGCGGCTGGATCCTAGGAAACCACCAAACAGAAAAAGTTGCAACACTTTTCCAAATGATTACAGAAATATACAGAAATGCAGTACTTTGCTACACGGTACAGTACTGCATTCTCTAGGATTCGCAACGCTTTTTGCCACAGAATACGATACAATGGCATACAAGAAGATGTTGTATGAAATTACACTAGGCAAAGATCTTTTACTAAATCTGCTTTTCTTCACGTTGTCTGAAATTTTGGTGTTCGATGGCCACCATGAAGCATTGTTACCAGTCACTATGAAATAGTTAAAACCATTATCCCACCGAAGACCATCATCATCATCATCATCATCATCATCATCATCACCGCCACCACCATCATCAGCCGCAGGAAAGACCAGAAAATCATCTATAAGTGTATAAATACATAAATATATAGCATAAATGAATATGTGTATATATATATATGTAAATATATATATATACATATATATATATATAAGTGTATAAATACATAAATATATAGCATAAATGAATATGTGTATATATATATATGTAAATATATATATATACATATATATATATATATATTGTGTATAAATTGTATATATCATGTAAAAGTTGTTCATAAGTCTTAGAATCGTTTCTTCACCTGGGAAACTCCAAGCTCTGCGGCCCCCGACTCGGCATCCTGGGGGCGCCGCACGTCCCCAATGTCCTTGTCGCGGAGGTTGGCCCCCGTTGTGGAGCACGTTTTGGAGGATCAAAAAACAGAGGAACGGCACCAATCATGGCCATTTCACAGCGGATAAAGAAGTTCTTCATAATAAAGAAACGATCTCAAATATATCCTGAATATGTATGTACATAGGATATGTTACAAGTCTTTGTATGCATCATATATTCCCAATCGATATCTGTTCTCCCATGAACAGCAAACTTCGGCAAGCGTGTATTTCAAGCCTGACCGATTTGAAGAGACTAGAAGAGGATCACACGGAACCCGACAGAACCCTGGCCATTGATGGTGCCTTCAAGTGCCGCTGCCGGCTCCACCAATTGCCATGGTGGTGCCAGGCCCTCAGAGCGAGTGTGGGGTCCTTTTTTCGGTGTCATTTTTTGCCAAGGTGTCATGCCTAGTCATGTGCTTAGTCATGCTCCAATTCCTCACTTTTCGACATTGCGGGCACATATTTTTCACCATCAAAGGCAGGTTGGAATTACCTGTCCGTATTCCTCTGCTGATGAAGAAATAGTTCCCCGGGGTGCACCCTGCAAAACAAGTACAGCATGGTATGCCCAGAGTACCACAGCGTTTCATAGCAATCAATGAACAAGGAGGGTGGGAAGCAAATGCGTCATTTGCAAATGCGTCATGCGGCTGTCATGGGAAAGGAAGGTTCATAGCATGGCCAATGAGTTTCTCTTTACGTCTCAAGCGTGGAGAAATTTCTTTCTAGATTCCCCTGGATTTCAAGAAGCAAGACATAGATTTTTGGAAGAAGCAAGACATAGATTCCAAACATCTCTTTTTTACGCATTTCTTATTTTCAGAACACGTTGCATCAGCGGATCCCACAATCCGAGGTCCCAGCTCCACCTCATCCTTGGCCGCCAGCGCTGTGTAGCACGGGGGTACCCCAAAACACTGTGCGAACGTCGTGTGGGAGTCACAACATGAGAAAGCCGTGGCCGAGCCGTCGATGTAGATTTTTACACTGTTCGGTTGCCAACTTTCAGTTTGGGAACAGCTTTGGGATGTTTTTGGTACGGTTCTCTTGGGCATTGGGGATGGCTACTGTGGATCTCCGATACCAACGGTTTAAGGTTGGTCATATCCACAATTTTAGTCGGCTGATCACCATCATTGTTGACTGTTCTTCCCCGCCATCAGTTTGTTGAATTGAGCAACACTTGCTTCTTCTTAGCTATTCACGGTAGTCAGTGCCATTCTCTTACTTAAGTTCATGTTGATATCAACCACTATCAACTTATTATACCTACAGTAAATCATTCCAAAGATATGAGCATTAGTAAAGCATTAGTGAAGCATTAAAGCCATAGATGTTGTGGCCGATGGATCTCCTGCTTGGAACCCGCCTTGGCTTTCGTCTCGGCGCCTTGGTGCAGCGTTTTGCAAATGACTTTCCCACTAAAGGTTTCTTCAACAAATCAGTCAAGCTGTCAAGCTATGTCAAGCCATGTCAAGCCACTTCGCTTCAAGCCATGTCAAGCCATGTCAAGCCATGTCAAGCCATCTACCTATCATTGATGGTGAAATCAACTGAGAAACACTGCCGACCATGGCTCATGCTGCTGGCTTCGTGCGGGACATTGAGCCACCCGGCAGGGTACATCAGCTGCCTTGGCACAAAACTGTGAACTCAGGCGCCTGGATTTTCACCATTCCAACTAGCTTGCTTCCAGTGATCCATGACATATCAGTCATCGTTTCTGGAAGTTCTGACATTTTTTCTGAACATTCTATTTGGCTTATCTTACTGACATCGTTTCGACCATGCATTCTGCAAACAATTTTTGAATTCTACCTGGCAAACATTCTGACTCTGCTTTTGGCATTCTATCTGGCATGCTCTCCCTGGCATGCTCTCCAATAATCTTTCTGGCATTCTACTTGGCACGTATTCTGGTCACACCTGAGTGGAAATCAGGGGGGCTTCTTCAACACTTTTTTGCCCCTGCGATTTGTCTATGGCATATCTTCAACATAGCCCTGGAAAGGCTTCATGCAGCCTGTGAAAGGTCAGTATGCCCCTGAATTTGGCTAAAATTACTAATTGTCAAATACATAAAATACATGAAAAGCAGCACTGAAAACTATTTTCCCCGGCAGCGCACCGCAAATGACGTATCTTAAACATAGCCCGGAAACATTAATAAGATTAAATAAGTATTTCAGGTTCATGAAAAAACACTGGCTTAAGATTATGCTCTGCGGCACCACATTGACCCAGTACTTGCAAGCTCTTGTGGACTTCTTGGGCGAAGCAATGTGTTCCTCCATCACAATGAAGGGAGCAGAATCAGGTACAGAAACGCAGAAGGCGAAAAACGGCGAAAGGATACGAAAGGAAGAAAGGTCACCAAGAACAACCCGCGGTGAAACGAGAGGCTAAAGGAAGAAATGAAATGTATCAACTAAAGAAAACCAGCAGAATGCCACTCTTTGGAAGACTCGTCCGCCTGAAGATCTGGGACCCAGACTCCGTCTCTGTAGACTCCATCTCTGTCATCCCCAACACCTGGCCCGTCGGTGAGTTGCTGTCACGAGAAAACCTCCACAAGAAGAAGGAAATCGCAAGGAAACCGTCAGCATGCAACGAATAGCATGCAATGGAAGGAAAATGAATGAAACATGTACGGAATATGAGTGGAATGAATGAATGTAGAATGAATGCTGACTAATGTCAAGCAGGAGTTGTATACGAATTCCTGATGTTATGTCGGATTGTGAGCACTTTCACAAAATGCACAGTGGTTTTTTGTCATCTCGGTTCTGGGGTCGCCTCTGAACAAAGACCATGGTTTGACGGTTTAACGTGCTTTGATTGCGGTGGATATCTGTACGGCAGCACAACTCAGTCAGAGCCAATGCCATTCAATCTTCGTTTGAGGGCAACATTTCATGGTCTCCGGTAACCAAAGTCACTTTCCATCTTACGACTAAGTAACATCAGAACAACATACATGTCGAACTCACTGACGACGCCAAAATAGTTTGGGCCAAAACACAATCTGGACAAAAACAGTGCCATTCAAACGCCCCAATTCACCTGCTGATTCTGTCGGCTTCAATCTCTAAGTCTACTCCTCTGCCACCTTTGTTCATGCCACTCGAGCAACACTGGGCTTCACGCCAATGCCGATACCCAAATTCTGCGCAGGTAGCCAGCCCTCGGAGAAACTTGTGCTGCAAGACTATTTCTTCATACCGTTTTCCATTTCCATCAGAAAAGACTCTGGAAACATTTCCAAAGTAAAGATGGGCATCAGACATCTTTATCACATTGTCACATTGCATCTCTATCACATTGCGTCAGGGTTTGGATTCATTGAATCTCCGATTGGATTCGTTTTCCGGACGGTGCTCGCACCTGATCCCGGACTGGCAAGCCCTTCCAGCCGAAGATCCATTCCTTCGCTGCACGACAACTTACCATTGCGGAATCGGCTGGTTTTTGAGGGAACACAGCACTCACAACATCGCTTACCTACGTCAAAATTGACCAAAGTCGGGTTGATTGGTTGTATAATGGGATTTGATGGCCAATTCATGGGCGAATGGCAAATAGTAGAGGAATAACTTGGACAAAAACACTCAACTGGTTGACTGTCGAATTGTTGTCTTTGATTTGAGCACGTGCACTGCTTTCCATTGGCGCATCAATTTTCGCAAAACATCTTGTGTCGGACTCACCATCCTTGTGCACATCCCAATATCCATCTCTCGTAGCTTTACCCGTCCTCTTCAGCAGGATAGCGGACTGTGACTTCCCAAAAGTGATTGTTTTGATTCAGTCAGCAACGGCACAACCAATCGTCATCCCTGATGCAAGATGATGAAAGCACACGGGGTCCCACACGTTTCGTGAAATGAGGGCACCCTCAAATGGGGGGATTCCAACATAGCCATTTCATGGTACAACTGGCACAACAAACACGGATGCCTCTTCGCCAGCTCTCACGGGCATCTCTCCATAGTGCCGACTTTGCGGAGTGAAATCGACCAAAACCCGATGAGTCTGCGACAGCGGCGGAAGCAACCAGGACGACTGGTGGCGGGCTTGCGGGAGTTGAATTGAGGCTAATTTCAAAATCGAGAAACAAATGTGATGACAAGATATGACAAGAATTTCTCTCCACAAACGCTACCCATGAAACACATTTCAAATGCATGCCGGTGCACCTTGACCTCGCCGGGTTTGGTCAGAGTGTTGGCAAACGCCTTGGCATCATGGGATTACATTGGCGTAGACACCTACAACCTGATCCATGCTGGTCTGAGGTGGACAAATTGTGCTGTAGCTGCCGATTGCAAGGGGTGACTGGCTGGTCCAACAATCCCATGTTGTTCTTCATTGGTTTGTTTGATATTTGATGATGTTGCTCCATGTTGTTTGATGTTTCATCATGGTCAATGATGGTTCTCTGATGATGGCTAGTGAATGGTTTGTGCTTTGTGATAAAATCCTTGTGGTGGTCGTGGCCGTCCGTCCTGACAACATCCCTGCCCATCAGCCAGTGGAACTTTTGATTGAGCGCATATGAACATCACCATCAAACGTTGCAATCCAAGCTATGAAATGCCTGTTGTTTGAGTCTGCATGCTTTCTATGCCACGAACCACAGTCCAAAACGAGCTCTGCTATGAGATGCACATAAATTCCCGTCGCGAGAACAGAGGCTTGGCTCTACATAGACTGCCCCGACAACCGGTGGCTTTGCAACCCCAAACCTCACCAGTTGGAAGCTGTTTGCGCGTGACATGCCCAAGCACCCGCAAATACCTTTGGCCCCGAGGCACATATACCATCCTAAGGCAAAACAAACGTGAACTTTCACCCTGAAACGTTCCTTGCTGTTCCTTGTTGTTCCCTGCAACCGGTCGTTGAAAGAAGCGCAGGTCCAATGCACCTTTTCCCAAACTATCCAACTGCCGGTCCTCACCTGGGGGCACTTGGAGCTAAATGTGCACCCCTCAGCGACCCTGATAGAAGAAATATGGTCACTATGCTGTTGATGTTTTCCTTTCATCCGTCATCCTATGTTTGATGTTCCCTCAGATCCCCCAGAACTCGCTTTGCTCGCAGGATGAAGTTCTTGATATTATGGTGATGGTGACGACGGCTGTGGTAATGACCATGACCATGACCATGCCGGTGATGATGACGATGATCGCGACGACGGAGATTTTGACGGCGATGAAAGTGACGGTGACCGTGATGCTGGTGATGATGATTGTCCAGGTGATGAAAAGGATGAAGGTCATGACGCCTACAACCAGGTAGTGCCACCTTGCAGGCTCCTTGTTAAGCAAGGAGCTACTGGCCCTTCCCCACTTGGGAGCTTCAAGCATTGCATGCTTTCAAGCATTCTGAGCAACGAACCAAGGGCATTTTGGGCGCTTCTGGCATCACTCGACACACCTTCAAAGCACTCACAACGAAGAATTGACACATGGCTTGCTATCACGTGAAGCCATCCTCGAAAGCAAAGGCCCTACGACGGCCCTAAAGGCCCTAGGATGTTCGTAGAATCAGCGAATGCTTTTTGTGCTGTCACAGCTGTCCTTCAGACTCCAAAGATATCATCGAGTCCATCTCCGGCAAGTCTGGATCCAGCCACTCTGAGTCAACTCGTGTGGTGAATGGCAGCAATCTAACGTCCACAGCAACTGAGAAACCTAGGAAAATGACATGCCTTACATGCCTGAGATTTCCTTTGAAAAAAAAGTTGCCTAATTCATGGTGGACCAAATGGTGAAACGATCAGTTTGATGGCTGATGTTTTTTTCATCAATGGGTGACTGCTCATTGTTCTCTGAATGATCAACCAATGATCACTCAAGATGGCCGATGGTAAATCAATGGTCCATCAATGGTTGCTGGTGGCAAAGTAGTGATCAATGGATACTAAATCAATAGTCCAATCGTTAATCAATGGTTCCTTCATAGTAAAGTCATGGTTGATCAACGAACACATTGTGGGTGATGGTGGTCAATGATAGGGGTCAACTTATATGGTAATGCTTACATTCCTGGAAGCTAATACCACTACCAGATCACCACCACAGAAGCCCTGTCCCTAGGGAATCGCAGGGATGCAACTTGTACTTTCAAACTGCGCGCAATTCATAACTTACCTGGAATTGAGCCAGGATATCAAGAAAGCTGCACGACCCGCAGGCAATGCCATACCCAAATTGGGTTGCGGAAGTTCCGTGTTCGCAGAGGCTTGTTTCATCGGTACATGAAAAAAAACATCAGTTGCATGTTAGAACTGGCTCCCCTAACAGTTGCAACTGGCTATACCCCATGTTTGCTGTTTCCAAAGGGTTTACCCCTAACAGTGTTAACACCAAACGGTTAACAGTTGCATCCCCCTAACGAAGTTTCCAAACGTTAGGTGTTATGTATTTTCCAAACGTTTTTTCTAACAGAGTTACGTTTCCAAAAACAGTGTTTGTTGTTGAGCTGAGTTGTTGTCGACCCGACGCGGCTCTCTGGGCACCTCTCTGGGCACCTCTCGGTCGCTTCGAAGAGCCTGCGCGTCTCGGTCGATGAGTCGCTTCAGCCTCGAGCCAGGCTGTCCCTTCATTGGGATGGGATAAGGAACTTAAGATAGGAGGAAAGTTTAAGGAAGGAACTTAAGATATTGAAAGTTTAAGGAAGGAGCTTAAGATATTGAAAGTGATGGATGCTTTTGGATGCTGATGGATGGCTATGGATGGCTATGGATGGTTTTGCATGGTTGTGCATGGTTGTGGGTATCTTAACTCATTGGTTTGTTACCTTCGTTGGCAATCGCAACTCATGCTGGTGAACGATAATGATGTCAAGTCACTATTTTTTGAGACTTCAGCTTGCTTCTTTGGTAGATAACGATGATTCATCATGCTTTTGATGGCTCATGATGGCAGTGGGTATGGGACAATGATGATTTTCCAATGGCTAACGATGGATGATCGATATTCCTGTGGAAGGATAATTCAAAATGTTTACGTGATCAACACTTATGGTGCCAGTCATGATGGGATTAGCAATGGTGAAAATGCTTGTTGATGGAGACCGATGATAAATGCGTGTCTCGGTGATGATCTTGTTAAACAGGTTTCGTCATGGATGAGTTTGGCTTCAAGCGCTGTCACTCTCACAACTTTCACTCGGTCATCATCTTCTGAGTTCCGCGTAATTGATCCGCATCGAACTACCCCGACTTTATGATCGTGACTACTCCGTATCACTTTGATTGAACGACCGATCGATCTATTATCCTGATTTTAAGGGCGACATGTCATGATATCCGTATGGATCCTCACTCTGCCCATCCTGAGGACTAACAATGGTGCATTCTGTTGTCACAGAGTTTCCAAAAAAGGCATGAAACCCAACAGGAATGTTGCTCCGAAAATGGCTCGTGAGGTACACTCAATGGTAATCAGCACACTGGCATCTATCAGCTTAAAGAAACTGTCCGTACCATGATGTCACCAATGATATCCCTACACCAACCAGTAGAAGACATCTGTTGGGATAACACCCGTCGTTCGCCAAAGCTCTCTGCAAGGCGAATTTCCGTCATCTCGTCACCTGGCGTCTTTTGCGAAGGAATTGCAACTGGAGAAAGGGAAGCGAAAGAAGCGAAAGGGAAGCCCTGCAGTACCCCACTTCGCGTTGCCACCCAGTGCACATCAGTGCACCCATCTCCCTTGCCTCCATCATAGGAAGGAAGGTGGTACCTGGGCTGGCATTGCCGTGGTTGCGGGGATTCATTAGTCAAGGTCACTGTCACAAGCCTGGAACGAGCCTGTCACCGAAAGATCAGCTTTTCTAAACGGTTTGTAATGACCCTTTGCAATGTCAAAAGCTCCTCGGCCATAAAAGCAAATCACTTCCAAGGCACATGTCACTTCCATTGTGTGGCATCATCTTGGCCACGCAAAGGGGGGACTTTTCAGTGCCTGGTCTCACTATGCGTCACTGCTGCCTGCTGTTGCGGCTTTTTATGGGGGTTGCTGCCTGTTGGAACCGTGACCCATGGTTTGCAATTGCTGACTCACTCAGGATTTTAGCTGTGAGCCAAGTATCATGGCGGATGAGATGCAAGGCCCCCCAAACAGTGCCCCCCTTAGCCATGTCATTTCGGATTCCATTTTGGTGAGAACTAAAATGTAAAGTATAGGAAGACATAACTTGCAAGGGACTTTCGCGGCATCAAAGTATATAATTACCACTGAATTTTCAGGCCAAGACTTCTGAAGATCGTCAATCAAACCAGTTGCAAAAATCACTCAATGAAAACACGCAAACAATAGTAAGCTGGTCAAATTCTTGACAACCGAATACCCGCTCACGCGGATTTTTGTTTGCATGTTCATCAATATCGACCACATGACCTGGCTTCACAAGTTGGTCAGCCTTCACAGTCAGAACCAATGGCGCGCCTGGTGAACTCCACAAATGTCGAGCGGGCTCACAGAACTCAAACCACTGCTCAATTGTTTGCATCTTGTGGCCTGTCAAACCGGGAAAATCTTGGGCTAGAGTTCTTCCATGTTCTTCCTAATTTGAACTGTGGCAATTCTTTAAAACCACTGCTGCTTCTGTCTTTGAAAATACCAAGGCTAGGCCAGCTAGGCTTCCAATAAACAGCCAAACTTTCAGCCAGAATTGATTGCACCATGTCTTTTATCATCCAGGTGTATCCATGCGTGAGAAAATTGCGGGACCATGTCTTGGAATTTGGGCATAACATCTGGCAAGCCATGACACATGGCTCTCACTTTTTTCTCTCTCCAAGTCTCTCAGCTCCGGAATGCCCCGGTAAGGATGCAGCCTCTGTGCTTGCATACCAGTGGAACAAGCGTTTGTGCATCGAATTTCTTTCGGGTAGACAGGAGACAAAAGATTCACAGCTCTGTCCGCCCGTGGCAGTAGCCCATAAAAACTGTGATCAGAAAGCTCGGTGAGATTCGGGAATAAGTTGAGACACAAAGAAGAGAGAAGTGAAACAAGTTGAGATCTGCAGTATCGTTGCCCCTGTAGTTCTTGTCACAAAGCTTGATATCTATGGAAGGGAAAGGATGTCAAGAGAAAAGTCCTAAACCTTTCGATTAAGATTTTCATTGCATCAATGCGTCTAAAGAGGAGTCTTGCAGAATTACAGATACTTGCGCAGTGATTGTGTAAGTGCAAGCTGCTACCACTAAACCATCAAGTGCGGTTTCCTTTGCCGCAACTTGTACTTCTTCTTCTCTCTTCAACTCCAAACACCCAACTGTCCCGAACTTTCACCATCTGCCATGTTTTGGAAGATGATCAGAACGATCGCGCAATTTTGATCACGAAAGTTCCCCAGGTGGGAAAAACCCTGCAGAGCTCTGAAAGATTGCAGTCAGAACAACCCTGGAAGACAAGGCAATATGATAATATCCAACAACATCCAATGACATTGACTTGACCAAACATGATCCCCATGACATTCCGCCATTGGTCTGTCAATCATCATCCCATGATCCCCAAATGGTCAAATGATCATCCCCGATTTCGGAAATTCCGAATTCGCATAGCCATGGCATGCTATGGCCTTGGTACCCCCCGCTACTCAATAATCGCAACGTCATAAGGGGAACTTGTCAATGCAAGACCACATCGGTGCCTGTTACAATCATCACGACTGCAAGAGCAAAGTTTTCGAGAGCTCTACACAAGAGGTCAGGATTGAAGCGTAAACAAGGGCCAATTGCACCCGTTTGCGCTTGGGGGTATCGTCTGAGAAGCCAGGATATTGTCAGGAGGCTCTGGAAGAAAGTCAATGAGCAGTGTCACAAGGGTGTCGTTCCACCAGCCAACAGTTTGGTTTCCATCGGTGGAAAGATCGCCACTTTGGGGCTACTGTTTACCTCTGGGCACACTTCACTGAAAGCTGCTTAGCTTTAGTATGCACTCAACATGTCGAAGAATCATACTCTGAAAGCAACCGCGACTGATAGGTTTTGTCCATATGGTTTCCAACTTTTCAACCCACAAAATCTGAAACAAAAGGTTTGTCATCAAAATGTTTCTTCTGAAAGTTGTTGCTTCTAAATCTAAATGTCATCTAGTCTACATATATCTGCCATGTTTATTCTCTCTATATATTTTCCCCTCCCCACAGAAGAACAAACAAATTCAACAAATCTCCATCTTTTCAATCCACGACCCACCAGAGCCACACTTTTTTTTCGGCTTCTCAGGAACCGAATTCAACAAGCCGAGAGCTGTTGGTACCAAGCTGCGCCATGTTGGGCTAGGCCCTGGTCACAGCAATGCCGGTACCACACCGACATTCGCAGTCACAAGGCCCACAAAAACGGCAGGGAGAATCAATGGAAGTAACTTGGAACAGTTTGCTTACAGAAATTTGTGATTCTAAGGGGGTCGAAGTAACTCTAAGTGACTCTAAGTCATTCTAAGTAAGTGATTCTGAGTGATTGTGGGTTATATGATATATGATAATTAAAAGTGTTCCTATGACCTTGAACCGTTTCTAGGTCCTACCTAAATAAATGACGGCTAACACATACAAGTAGTATCCTAGCAAGCCGGAGGGGGAGTTTCCACGAGTTTGCAGACTATTCAGCAAGGGCAAGTGCCTATAGATAGCCTCCCCCGAGTCTCTTTCAAGCTCTCAGCTCTGCTCAGCCTCAGCTAACTACTTCCATCTCAATGTCAGCCCTCTTGACATCTGGGTGTCAAAGAAACGATCTGTAGCCCTCTTGGGAGAAAATGCCCCAAGTTTTGCATCCGGTGAGCTTGCACAAGACCCCTTGAGAACAGTGAAAAAACTCTGTGAAGAGGACTTGAAGATCCAGTGGCAAGAGAGCTGCCGGAGAGCAAGATCCTTTGACGAGACCTTTGCGAAGATCTCTTAGTTTTTAGGGAGTCTACATCCAACTGCGCACAGCACTCAAGCCAGAGCGATCTGACACGCACAAAATCCGCTGAAGGTTTCAGGAGCCACGGATGAATCACAATTTGCACGGCACGCACATAAGAGCGATCAGGCAGGTCAGTTTGGCTGCTCAGCATCAATTCGCTCCTCACATCTCCTCTCAGCGTCAGTTCTCTCATGTCAGTTCTTCTCAGTGTCAGCTTTCTCTTGACATCTCTTCTCAATGCTTAGCTTAGCGTCAGCTCTTTCTCTCTCTTGACAGCTTTGTTTAGCTTCAGCTCTCTCATGACAGCCCTTCTTCATGTCTGCTTTCCCATGACAGCTCTGTGCCACCTCTCTCTCACTCTCCCGCTCTATCTCCCTCTATCTCCCCTTGACATCTTTTCTCAGCGGTAGCTCTTCTGATATCTATCTCTTCTCAACATAAATTGTTTTTGACGTGTTGGGTTTCTTTGTTTCTGCAGGCGCCTTGATTGAGACCCGAAGGGCAACCACTGCATCAACTCCAACCCCCTAGCTGAACAAGAAGAAATTTACCCAGAGGAAAAAAGAACTCTATTGATAGTCCGTTCTATTTGAGGCCCGGGGCAGGTGATGAAAGCTTGCATGGCCACTGAAATATAAAATGAAAAAGCTTAAGATTGGTGTCCTGGGGGGAATCCCAGTTATACTTGATCTAATCAATTATTTGTGGCTTTTAGAGGTCCTGTCCCTGCCAATAACTACTTGCTGAAGCAAGAGCGACTTCAGCTAGCTGAAGCTAGGTTTCATGATTATTTTATTGGCTTTCAATTTCAAATGCTTTCTCAAAGTTTCTAATCTTTCAGCTGTCTTCAAAGTTTCATAAGTCCACGCTGACCCTACCCCTTTCCGTCGTTCTTGGGACAAGTGTTCTTGTGGCAAAGGCGGTTTGGTGATGTGGGTGGTCTCGAGGTCACCGATTGATGTGGCCCAGTAATTTCCTACGTCTGACTTGGAATACTTCACTAGAACGACTGATTTGTCCAGTTTGTCCGGCATGTATCGCTGCTGCTCTTCTGTGACGGGTCATTCATTCATGCTTGCACGGTCTGCTGCACATGGGGTATGTTTTTCTTAGTCCCAGTTGAAACATGACAAGCTTGCTAGCAGCGGCTTCTGTTGGTTGGAAAGCTTCACACCACAAAGCAATTGTGAAATGCAAACGGAAATGCAAAACACTTCAAACACTTGTACTTTCCGTTTGTTCGCCACTCCAGCCATTTCGAGAACAGGTTGACCGGGTCTATGTTTTTCGGTATTGGCATGATCTCAAAAATGCGCCTCTTGATTTCAGGTAGCGGGTCGACTTGTTTGTGAATTTGAGTTCCTGCTATTCTTGCCAAATATGATGCACGTGCAATGTTCTCTGTTTAAGTTCACATTACAGAATGCTGCTTCTTCATCAATCCACCCATGAGCTCAGGGCATTCTTGGTTTTTCGCAAATATTTAGGCGTTGCAAAGGTAAAGCAGTTCTTGGAAGTTCATGTCGTGTGTTGCAAGGCCTTGTTGTATGGGGTCATAATTTCCGCGACTTACATCAGCAAAGAGGATGTTCATCATTCACACTAGTAGACAAGCGCAAATCGGGATACCTTTGTCAACGCCAGCGTTTTGTCGTTTCCACGCGCTACTTCTCTTTTTGACCACAATCTGGAAAAAGGGTTTTCTTTATGAATTCCATTCTTTTGAGTTGTGCCATAAAGTCGTAACACGGAAGTTTCTCTCCTGAACTTCCTTTGATTAGTAGGGTCATAACAATACGATACGAAAAGCATTATCAAGTAGTATCAAGTGACTTATAACAATAAGAATCATGAAAAAAAAGGATCAATTCATCTAAGTTGCAGATCATCAAGTGAAAACCGCGACCTCACCGATCACCCGGACCGACCCGGTGGGTTGCCGAGCAGGTTTTCCAATCAAAAATGGCTGGTGTAGTAAGTGTAGTAGGAGCAATGTAAGGGCGGTCCACAATTTTCAAAGCCAGGTATCGCTCATGGTGAATCAGTAGAGCCGTTGGAAGATGCAGCCGATTCAATCGGGAAACAGATTTGATTTAATCAGATGTAGATATGGTAGGAACACGAGACAAATGTAGCATATGTAAATGTAAAAAAATGTACTAATATTTTACAATAGGTATATACATGTAATAGACTTCATGTAGATCTGCTTCCCTAGCTGCAAGTCATGTTTCCCTACCACGAAAAAAACGAACCGAGCACAACTTATGTCTTGGAAAAGTCCCTGCCCTGAAGCCGTGGAGCAGCTCAGTTTCCCCATGTACTAGACACTGCGTCAGACACCACGCACCTCGCACCTCACCGCACCTCCACTGTGAGCACCAAACATAGAGCTAGAGCATCATATTATATATATATATATAGAGAATATATATATATATATAGAGCACTTAGAGCATCCACTTAGAGCACCCTATGGCACCCTATGGCACCTCCAAGTTCTGGAAGTTCTTTCTGCAAGTCTTTTGTCGCGCGGTTTTTTCTACGTCCGGTGCTCTTTCTGTGTTGGTGCGGCAAAGACAAATAAAGACCTACAGACTCCGCCGCTAGCGTTTGGGCCATCAGCTGGGCACAGGGATCCCTATGTGGCAGCGCTAGCCATTGAGCTTCACAAAAAGAGGCTGGGATACTGTGACTCTTCTTTATACATTGAAGTTGATGAGCTGCGGAAAATCTCAAAGTTGGGTCTTCCACACCTGTGACATCGTTCCCGCGACAGATCCGCTGTACCAATGACTATTGCCCGTGGGTGTTGAACTTCACTTGAGGGGAGACCACAAAGAGTAACCATGGAGGCAACCTACAAAATGTTGTCTGATTGTGTTCTAGTGGATTTGAGTTCATCCATTGTTGAAGCCATTGCTGTGACTATGGCTGGTAAAATCATCACACTTGTTTTACTAATATAATACAGGTGTTCAGATGCTTTCTTCATCGTGAAGTATGCTCTCATGTGATTTCTGTAGCCAGGACCGTTGCTCATTGCGTCATCGAATCCCTGATTGTCGTTGTTTCTCTCAAGATACTTACACTTCTTCTCACACTTGTCTATTTCTGTCACACCTTCTTGTGGCTGTCATCGTTAGCAATTGGACGCTAAATTACTGGTCAACAGTTCATCAACCATTCAAATTCATCATTGGTAGATTGTTTGACAGGCAATGTCCAGTTCTGCTGGTTGTTTCTAATCGCACACGCCGCTTATCCCTGCGCCCAGCTGTGTCGAAACCCATGGACTATGATTCCAAGATGCAAGACCGGTCCGGTCACAGCTGTCACTGTGAGGTGGACCCACAAAAGTCAGCAACCTTGGTACCTCAGTCCTTACAAAGTCAGGGGACACCCCAACTAAGAAATTACAAACCCACAGGGACGAATTCGTCATGTATTATATTTTGTATTTTTCGTGCAACCTATACAGGGAGCGGAATGGCCAATGCTCTCACTGCTGTTCACTGGCATGTGGCTTTTGTCGCCGCCTCGGAAAGGCTGCTGGAATTGCTGACTTGAAGGAGTAAATGCGAGTTTGACCTGAAATTGGTGGAAAGAATGTTTTCATCCATGCACTTTATTTGAAGTTGTTCACCTGCTCAAGGAAAATTCAAAACTGGCAGCTAGCTGACAAAGTTACTATATACGTCCATATATAAATAGATACTGTAAATAAATGAATGAATATAGATATAGATATAGATATAGATATATATATATATAGATATATAGAGAGAGAGATACAAACAAATAGATAAATACATCAACAAATATATGTATATATAAATATATATATATACCTATAATTTAGATATAAATATATATATATATACATACCCACAATATATATATATATATATAACAGTATGTACATATATATACATATATATATATATATATATTTATATATACATACCTACAATATAACTATATATATATTTATTTATATATATATATATACATACCTACTATATATATATATATACCTACACAATATATTTATATATATATATATATTATGTATTTCTGTGATTCGAAGCTCTGCATGACACCTGAATTCATCTCCCACGGCACTTGGGTTTCGTGCGGTGCCACTGCAGCAGTAGCTGGATCCAAGAGGAATTCCTCGGACGTTCCTCGGAGTTCCTCAGAGTTCCTGGAGAGCTGTGAAGGGAACAAGAAAAACAGGAAGTATATACTGAGTAAAATATAGTATGTAGTAGATAGTATATTGAGTAAAAATATAGTTATGTAGACTATAGTATATAGTATATAGGAAAATATATGAAGATATAGCATACTATAAGTCTCAGGAAATCATATAAAGAAACAGAAAGGTCCGCAGGCTTATTGCACAGTTATCAAAGCGCTCTGTGAGAAATCATGAGATGATGAACCTAAACATTGACCGTAGCTCGAGTGATACACCAATTCACGGCTCATGTTATTCTTGGTGTAAGAAGAGCATCCCACTATACTGTTTGATTTGTCACAACAAACAAATGATATGGATGTTGGTGAGAAGCCCACAATGCCTTTTTGCTCTAGCTGTTTGGGTGTTCACAACCCGTTGATAGGTATGCTGCCGTATGCTTGGTATATTTTGGTAATCTGTACGTATCATACCTACTCTCCTGTAGATCGCTTCAAGCGAGGATATCCGAAATCTCAAAAAATAAAAACAACCTTCAAGCAATCTGGATTCCAACCAGGCCAACCCACCCTACGCAGGGCCAGCGAGACAGTCAAAACTCAAAACGGAGGCCTTACTTCCTCTGTCGTGGGGCCTCGCCAAGAATCAGTTCACAAGAATTCCCACAAAAATGGACAAACAAAAGAAACTAAAGTCAAAAAAATGTCCAAAGTGATTACGAAGTGATGTCAAGTGTCTTGAAGTGTCTTCTTAAATTGTCCAAAAAGTTACCCAACTGAAAGGCTCTTGCATAGCTGTGTCACCTCCTGCTCTCATCTCCCTCCAGACTAAGCTTTACATCAAACAGGTGCTGATTGATCCCCAATGTTGCTGAGCCCCTGTTTGTTGTGCTTGGCCGTCACATGCCACGGTTCAGGCATCGACTCTGATTTTCTTCAAAGCTTCGGGGAAAGCCACTCGTTCACCATCAAGCAGGACCTTAGTGGCGCATGGCATCGCATGGCGCATGGCCCCCCGTTGGAAACATGGAAGGCCACACCGCCACGACTCACCCCGCCACACCGTAAGCAGCCTTCAATCCTTCGCCCAAATCTGCAGAAAAATGTTTGTGTCTTTTACGCGCGTGATCAAGTCACAATACTTTCCCCTCAAACTGCTGGAAAATGTGGGATGTGCAGTTTGTCTCTAGACTTTTTCCATACCAGGCCTGCCTCTGATGACCAGGTTGGTCAAATGCCAGAGCTGTCTGAGATTCGGACAATGGGCCTCACAAGGCTGACTCATCTCCACAAACATGCGATCCGTTTTTCAATTCTCGATTTATTCTCTTTCTGTTCAAATATTACATGTATTTTTTTCTGATCCAGGTGTGATTCAATCCCATTCTGCATTCTGATCTTCATAATCTTGCAGATACTCTCTCTTTCTTATCTTCAGACACACTGATAAATAGATAACATGCTACTGTCAACCTCCTTTGGCACAGCCCAAATGATGCTCCTCAGATCCTCAAGAAAAACTGCCAACATTGCGTGCTAACCTTGCCCCGTTGAGGACAAGTGACTTGCATTCATCAGGCACAGTGCTGTGCATGATGGGGCTGCTCCGATAGCGTTCGACATGTGCAGCTTGTCCCTGGAGCAGAGCTGCAAACACAGACAGAAGGCCAGGCAACCGTCGCAACCCCATCCCAATGCGGCAGATTTGACACCGTGAGATATGCAAAGCTATGCTCTTAAAGTTTATGAGCAATTTATAAGCTTCATTTTCACTTCAACTTTGGAAGTTCTCATTCTTTCAAATGAGGTTTTCATCCTTTTAAGTTGTATATTTTCTCTTTCTCAAAAGTTCTCTCATTTTAAATGTCAATTTTCTCTCATTTTTGACAAGTTCCTACAGTAATTTTTTCTCTGCAAGTTCTCATTGGTTTCACCGTGTTTCACCCCGGCTGACCACTTGGGACCAAATTCTGCATCGCGCCTGGTGGGGACCACTCCAACTCACCTGGCAGTGGCGAGCCAGGGAACTCCCCGCATTTCCAGGACTTGCTTCATCGGAAGCTACGCAAAATCACTCCGATCCATGAGATAGATGAGATAAGATTTCAGTTTAGATTTGATTTACAGTAGATCAGATTAGATGAGATTACAGTAGATTCAGATTTCATTTGATTTGATTGGATTTGATTTGATTGGACTTAGATCCATCAACTATGCATCAACTATCATTCATTGTCCTTCACCATTCGTTTGAAGCCAGCTCTTGATTGCCGGAAGCATTGCCGCCTGACAGACTTTGGAGCTGGGCAAGACCTGGCACCAGAAACACCGAGACTTTCAATCTGTCGGCGTCTGTCGGCTGGCGATGGTTGATGATGTGATGATGTCATGGGAACGGAGGCAACGATGCCTCAACCATGCTGGATACAAGTGGCCACGGAAACCTGCCCGTCCCTGGCATTGTTTGCGCTACAATTGAGTACTCAGTACGCTATGGCAGCAAACCTGTGACGTAGCGGGTCTATGGCAGACCTACGATGGGATGTTTCAGCGCCACCAGGACTTCGAATGCACACCCCAGCGCACCCATTTGGTAAAGCCGTCGAAAGTCTTCCAAAATTGTTGGACCTACAGCGATCACGTGGCGGCACTTGGGGATGCCTTTCCGGTCAACCGAACGGAAAAAAATTCAAACAAATAACAACAAGAAAGAACTACCCAAGAGTTGAGTTTCACATGTTGCCACATCCATCCGCGTTTTGGGGGTCCATCATCAGGAAAAGGAAACACATCATCTTCGTTTCCGAAAACCAAAACAGCTCTGTTTGCAAGAATCACTGCGCAACCCGCCCTAGAGGTACAAATGTATATCCAATGCGCTGCAATCATTTTTTGACTTCACTTTTGCAGCGCCATCACATTCCCTCATACTCGCCAAGCACACCAGAAGATATCGTGCGCAAAATTGACAATCTTGAACACCACTGCACCAAAATGATGAATCACTTCAAATGGAATCAACTTTGAAGGTTGAAAAACATGTTTTCATGCTTCAAACATATTGAAAATTGATGTATTTTGGACTGGTTGAAGCTGGTTGAAGCTGGTCGGTGTCTGAGAACACGGGCGTAGGAAGGGTCGCAGAGGTTGACGAAGGCATATCCCAAGCCAGCCTTGGACCTGCTGAGCCATCTCCAGGGGGCGCCTGTGGTTTGCTCAACATTGGAATTTGCTATTCGTGTACACAACATATGTAACATATGCATTGCATATGCATTGTTATACCTTTTTTATGTGTATACTTTAAGATGTACACTGTGCACATGTCTTCTCACAATCCAGTGCTTTGTCATGTCGCTCCAACCGGCGTGTGCGATAGAAGCCGACATAGCTCAGCTAAACATTTTTAGCTGGATGTGCCTGATTCGAAGGGCTGCACCCTTCAGCTACTCAAACACTCAGACACTCGGACTAGAGTAGCTGCACCAGCCACTCTAGCAGGGGTGTCCGAGCCTCTGAGTGGCTGAACCCAAAAAATGCACCCATATCCATTCAAAGGTAGATTACATCTTATTCTGCAGAATTGCTTTCGAACAGTCGAATTCTTTCCCAAATGATGCAGTGCTTTTCAATTTGTTCTTAAACCCTGGCCTAAAATCGATCGGAAGGTAAAGAAAATCGAACTTGCCCTTGAATCCCTCCTGGCAGTTGGAGCTGGCAGAACATCCAACTGATCGAGCACAGTTCGACTGCTCAGACTGCTCCTGATTCAATAAGTTCACGACCATCAGCCGCCTTGGAAGTATCAAGCAACTTTCATCCAGAGGAAATTATCCAAACAGCAAGCGACCAACACCATGAGATATCCCATGTAAAATGTAACAAAGGTGTTTGAAAGCATGAGAAAAGTTAGCAGTTTGCAGTCTGGGCCCCCACGTGTAGTTGTTCGGAAGGTTGCGCAACATCACCGTGGTCCGCGTATCTCTTTGCTTCACCTAGCGCAGCGAAGTCGATAGGATGGACTCTCAAAACTCAGCGGTGAAAAGAGAAAAGACTAGAAAAAAATGAGAAAATGAGAAAAAGATAGAAGAAATGCTGCAAAGAAAGGAAATCACAGAGACAAAAGATGAGAAAAGGCAGGTCCCGCTGAAGAAAAGGCTGAAAGATACTGAAAGGAAACCATCTAAGTTGAATGAATTGGAATTCCTGCAATCAAAGCTGTGCCCGACCGGTGCCAACGCGTCTGCCACAGAGATGACCAACGGTGTGCTGCTGCTACCTGTGCAGGGCAAGAAAAGAGTAAGAAAGCAAACGAAGTACTAAGATCTGTTGATCCTTCAGAAATTGAGATTAATGAGTTGATAGAGACATATAGAGACAAATGCCATGTGTTTTTCTCAGAAAAGAGATGAAAAACAAATAAAAAAGATATTAAAAATATATAGATATTCTCAGTTTGTTTTTAGATCTGGAAGTTGTGATTTCTCGTTTCAACACGGTTGCCATGTGTCTGCACCTCTGGGCTCCGGCGACGGTGGCGATGCCTCCGGCATCGTATCACCTCACAGCGGCCATCTGAATGACATGAATCCTTGGTCCTTCCATGTCCTTCCATGTCCATCCATGTCCTTCCATGTTGGATCCCAATGTGCTACAGAATGGGATCCTACGAGTATCCTAAGTTTCCATTGAATCTTCGAGTGAAGCACGTTGCTGCTCTTGAAGCAAGTTCTGAAGGACGTCGGGGGAAAGGCCTCACAGCCATGATGAAGTGCGTCGCTCTGCGGGTTGCCTCATCAGTTCCCACCTGCGGCATCGAAAGCTGCGGCAGCCGCTGCAGCAGAGATGGCTGGCAGAGTTTCCAAAACCTCAAAGCGAGATCGCACCGGTCACTGACGGTCACCGTGTATGTGGATTTCCACCCTCTTCAATGAACGCAAAAGTGACTCAACTGTTGATTTTTTCAAGGAAGGGAATCTATCGCAGCCACCAAAAGTGAGGCTATGTAAGCTATGTGCAAGATTGTCAAAGTATCCATTCAGAAAGTTGCAAGAAAGGGTCAATTGCCAGCTTTTGATCCACAAAAAGAACGGCAAAAATGCTCTCGGATTTTCTTACAGGTCGAAGTCTGTACCCTCACAAAAATGCCATGCTCAGATCTGAATTTCCACATGCATTTTTTACACCACAACTTCTGTATGCAGAGCCATCCAAGAAACAACCCTGCTCTCGATGCAGCAAGCTGGGAACTTTCATTGGCCACCAGAACCAAAACATAATATGCTGAAGGCCCCGAATTCCAAACCAAACCATGAAACATGGTTATACCTCACCACTACTTGTACTCTTACTACTCCTACACTACTACTACTACTACTACTACTACTACTACTACTACTACTACTACTACTACTAGTAGCACTAGTACGACTACGAAGACGACTACCACGACTACTACGACTACTATGACTACTACAACTACCATGACTACCACGACTACTACGACTACAACGACTACAACGACTACAACGACTACAACGACTACAACGACTACAACGACTACAACGACTACAACGACTACAACGACTACAACGACTACAACGACTACAACGACTACAACGACTACAACGACTACAACGACTACAACAACAACAAGAAGAACAACAAGAAGAAGAACAACAACAACAACAACAACAACAGAGTGCTTGCTTGCCCACTCTATCAGACCCGGACCGATGGGCAGGGCGGTGCAGGAATCTCGACCTGGCTCTCTCTGCTTGGCTCAAAGTAAGTTCGTTGGCCCATTGACAGAAAGGAGAGAGAAGTAGAATGACTTAGAATAGGAGGGAAGAGAAGAGAAAAGAAGAGAAGCTATGTGAAGCGAATGGAATGGAATGAAATGGAATGGAATAGAATCGAATAGAGTAGAGTGGACTTGAATCAAATTGAATCGAAAGAAAAAGAGAAAGACAAGGAGAAAAAGACCAATAACAAAATTAAGAGAAAAAAGAAAGAACAAAAAAAGAAAAAGAAAAAACAAAACAGAAAGAGAAAGAGAAAGAGAAAGAGAAAGAGAAAGAGAAAGAGAAAGAGAAAGAAAGAAAGAAAGAAAGAACGAAGGAAGGAAAGAAAGAAAGACAGACAGAAAGAAAGACCGAAGGAATTTCACAGAACTGAGGTCATTAGGTAAGGTGTCGGAGGTCATAAGTGACCTTGTCCTTGCTTGCGAATGTCGTGGAAAATCGTTGTAAATGCGCTTGCGACCGCAACCTGTCCACTCTCAGTGCGAACCTTCGGCATTTTGGTGTCATCCTCCTTGTCCGCCTCGCTCCCAGCCCCCGTGCTGAGCTTCATTCCGGCAAAAGCGGTTTCTCAAATGTAGAAACATGTGATGTTTGCAACTCAGAAGATGTTTTTCAGTTTCTTGTTTGCAAAAAACCTGATGCTTTCTGATGGCTGGTATTCGTTAGGCAAAAACGTTGCTAGGAAGAGGATCTGAGTCCATAACTATCAACAGTTTATGGGTGCAAAAGTCCTGTTCACAGTTCACGATTGGTACTGGGTGCTGCTACCAACAGCAAGTGCTGAATTTTCATGACTGGCCAATTCGAATCTATCCACAATTGTGAGAATGTCTGATGAGAAGATTTTGTCTTAAAAATTTGGTCATTCCAAAATGAGTGTTTATTGTGAGAATGCTCTGACTTAAAATCAGTACTTAGTCTTATTAATTTGCTCTGACTTCTGTACAATGACTTTTCCACACAGAGCTCAGTGTTAGCTCGGTAAGGAGGCCTGACTCCCATCGCTTGAGTCGGTCAAAGACCTGGAGGTCGTCATGTTTGAAGGTGGCACCCCAGGGCCCTCCGAAGCCCAATGAAATGCCCAATGAAACTCCCTTCAATCTGAAGAGAATCTCCATTTTGATGGTGGAGCATGGTCAATCTGAATGATGGTGAGCAGTGCTGAATGGTGGTGAATGGTGCTGAATGGTGAACGGTGGGTGGTGGTCGGAGTGGTTCATGATGATTGACGATGCCAACAGCCGTGAATAGTCCGTCATCTACCCAGAGATGTTGGTTGTGGGCTGAAATCCGGCCAGATCAGGTGCAATTCAATTAGAACATGTATCCAAGAAGATGGTATGTATATGTGTTTGTATGTGTTCATGTCTGAATAAATATATCTATTAACAGCTCAGACAGACTGCCCTCGTGCCTCTCATCATCTTCATCCTCATCCTCGAAACAACTGGTGAGACCAAAAGCAACACCATGCAACAAGTGAGCTTTTCTGCTCGCAGGGCACTCTCACAAACAAAAGACAGTGAAGAAGATTGAAGCAGGAGAAGAAGGACATGCAAACAGGACATGCAAACCCTTTCCACCAGCTGTCCAGCAGGTCGCTCCAACTGCGAGGCTTGTGGAAAGACGCCTGACCGTGCACTTGCGAGTTAGGAAAGAAAGGGAACAAGACTAGCGTCGCAACAAGATTTAAGAAATGGTCAAAAAAGGGAGCAAAGGCACAAGGTTTCGAAAGACCAACAATGCCTGCCAGCAAGAAAGGTGTCATGAGTGTTTCCAAACCGAGGTCCAGCTACATATGTAGCTAGATTTTGCGAGTTCTACAGCAGTGCAAAGATGATTTCTACTATAACCATAACCTAAGAGCTTGAGATAAGAACAAGTGGAATAGCAGCTGTAGCAACTTAACAGCTTTGAATAGCAACGGCCATCTCAAGAACGTTCGCCAATCCCCTGCAGTTCCGAGCCCAGGCCAAAAATCTGACGACATCCACAAACGTAAAGCAGTCAATGCTACAATTGTTATCGTCAAATTTATGTCTGCTATTGCTCTTTGTTTTGTTTTAATGCCTTGTATCTATATGACAGCTGCAAACAAAGTGTTGGAAAACATACTTCACAGCGAATCGCAAGATACCTTCGTCGGACACTCTCGGAAGACATATGAACCGTTTTCCACATGCACGCCCCGTTGATACTGCATTGAAAACTGGATTGCCAACAGTTGCGGACGGTTGCAAATACTGAGACAGAACAATATAGAATCGGCCCTTAGATATCCATCAGCGAAAGTGTGAACCTTGGCTACATCAGACACCTTCATATCTCGCATTTTATCTTCACTGACCACAAGTCCCTGCGTCCGCCTGCCCATCTCTTGATGAGGCTTCTGTATCAGACTCCTGGGGCAGTGGATTTCGTGGGGCCGGAAGGGCCTCGCCAGGACCCTGCACACCTCTTCCAGTTCGATGCCGGGAGATCCGCAGCCTAGGAACACACAGCTGCAACTGAGTTCCTCAAGTTGCACTTTTGGCCTCAAAGTGATGATTTGATTTAGAGTTGTAGAAACTTTGCACTTTCTGAGTTGCACTGAGTTTCTATCCTCAGAAACTTTGTCTCAGCGCCGCACTGCTTTCAATGTCTGTATCATCATCGCTCAGCCTGCAAGAGGAGAGCTGTTTAGTGTAGCTGAAACCGTCGGAGATCGAAGGACATCAAGGGACTGCCGGGTACCCTGGGGTACCCATGGGTACCCTGGGCGTTGCAGCGATTTCCCTGGGCCGTCCAACCCAAAATCTCCGGATCTCGCCTTAGTGGAGAAAACACGCAGAGCCAAGCAGCAAAAAACACATTGGGCACGGAAGGCTCAAAAGCAGCTCCTTCCTTTTCACGAAGCAAATTTCAAAGTATCCTGTCCTTTTGTCCTCTCTGTTCTGCGTTGACACCAGAGGCAGCTGAGCACGCAGCGCGCAGATCAGGAAGTTCAGATTCACTTTTGGAGCCCCTGCGAACCTGCTAAGTCCGCTGTGTTCACACATGGCGTGCCAAAGTGGTTCCCTTTGATGAAGAACCAAAGTCGGAAACCGGTTCAGCCGTGTTCGGCCATCAATTCTGCCAGTGTTTGAACCTTGAACCTCTCATAGCTACACTTTGTGATCAAGTACCTGTCAAAAGTTTAAAAGCAATCAAAAGCATTGTTTTCGCTGCGTACAATTGGTGTTTTGGGGCCCAGTTCGTGTCGATAGACAGCCTCACAGCAAACACACCTCAGTGATCACGTTGCGTGGCCAGTTCACTGCTTGGTGTCCCCACGAGGGCACGGGCGGGACGTTCCTCTGCCAACCTCGGGGAGATGCTCCAGTGCAGCTGAGAGCGCAGAGTAGATGCAGTTTACATGATGAGTTTATATAGTCAGTTCCAATTTGTGTCAGTTTACGTGGCTCTTTGTTGAACTTTGTTGCAGTTTCCGTTGGTTTCATTGGGTTTCCATTGTATGAGTTTCTCAGCACTGCTATGTAGCTACCCCTAGTTCGACTATTGGAGCGGATTCTAAGCCTCCTTGAAAGACTTGGAACTTTGGAACTTGGAAAGTTTGCTCTTGGAGTCCCAAAGAGTCCCGACTCCAGGAAGGAGTTCTTCACCACAAATTGCGCCGGTGCTGACCTCGGATCGCTCAATCTGACACCTGCCCTGCCAGCAAACATGAAGGCAACCAAATATGATGAAAACATGTCCAAAAGGATAATTGTACTCTTGATTTCTATTGTGGTAAGCATTGCTCCCATGCTCTCACATGATTCAGCCTTTTGCATTGTGACTCGAAAAAACAATTGACCTGAAATTGTCAGAAAGAAAGAACAAAAGAAAGAAAGGAAGAAAGAAAGGAAGAAATGAAGAAAGAAAGGAAGAAAAGAAGGACTAAGACACATTCAACAGCTATTCATGTCATGATGCCCAGCCTGGAATTTGTGGAATTCGCAACGACAGCTGGCGCTTGTTTCTCAGCCTTGACACTCAAACAAATGGCAGGTGCCATCTCTGGCTGTGCAGAGCACCAACTCTTGAGGCACGGGCAGAGGTCATCATCCCACTGCTTCCACAGTGATCCAGCCCTTCCGAAAAGAAAACTGGAACCAAATGGCAACCAGTACCAGAAACATGGCTGCAGGTGCGCATGAGTGGCATCCAGGCCCATTGCAAAATGGATGCATTAAGTCTTTGCTTTCTGCCCAAAAAAAATGGAGTCAATGAAACGGCTTACTTGAGACAGTGGTGAGTTTCAGGTTGAGTTGCAATGGAACATTGTTACAGAAAAACTGGTCACAATGCATGGGCTAGGAAATAGTGCGAGAGTAAAAAACAAAAAATGATGATAAAGAATATGAGAAGGATAATCGAAAAAAGGGGCACCCGCTGATGCTGAACATGAAGAAATACAGCATTAATTTCGTTTGTTTGGCGTCTAGCTCTTATCCGCAGCATCTATCCGTCCATTGATCTATCAGTCTGTTTGTCTGTCTGTCTGTCTGCCTGCCTGCCTGTCTGTCTGTCTGTCTGTCTGTCAATCTACCTTCCTATCTATCTATCTCCCGATGTATCTCTCTCTATCTATCTATCTATCGATCGATCGCTCGATCGATCTGTCTGTCTATATGTCTGTCTGTATATCTATCGATCTAGTCTACCTGATTTATCTAATGTATTATCCGTCGAATTTGTCTAATCGATCTAATCAATCCAATCGTTTCATTTGATCTAATCAATTTGTCCATATAATCCATCCAATCGATCAAATCGATCTATTGATCTAATCGATCTATATGATTGATTCATTCAATTTAATCGATATAATCCATCTAATCGATCTAATCGATCTAATCGGTCTAATCTAGTTTATTTTATTTTATGTATTTCATCTATCTCATCTATTTCATCTATGTGATCTATTTCATCTCTTTCATCCATCCCATCTATCTCATCCATGTCATGTTTGTCATCTATCCCATCGATCTCATGGATTTCATCGATTTAATCTCTCTAACCCACCCAATCGATCTCATCAATTTCATCGATCTAATCAATTTTCTGATTTGATCGATCTAATCGGTCTAATCGATGTCATCGATCTAGCTATCTAATCGATCCAATCGGTTTTACCGATCGAATCGATGTAATCAGTCTAATGGATCAAATCAGTCCAATCAAAATCAACAATTGCATCGATCTAATCAATCGATTCGATCTTGCCAACTAATCGATCCAATCGATCCAATCGCTCAAATCGATCGAATGGACGTAATCGATCGAATGGATGTAATCAATCTAATCAATCTAATCGATCCGCTCGATCTAATCAATTTAATCGATCAAATCGATCAAATCGATCTAATCGATCAAATCGGTGTAATTGATCTAAATTATCTAAGTGATCTAATCGATCGAATCAATCCAATCGACCTGATCAATCTAGTCCATCTAGTCAATTTAATCGATCTGATCAATCAAATCGATCTAATCGACCTCATCGATCCAATCAATCTAATCGAGTTCATCGATCTAATCAACTATTTTGTCAAATCGATCTCATCGATCTAACCGAATTAATCGAACTAATCGATTTTACCGACTGTTTTTTGTTTTTTTTTTGTATGCTGTATGTTTTTTCTGTATTTTTTATTGTTTTTTTGAAATTTGTTTTTCGTTACGTTCCTTCCTTTTGTTTGGTTTGTTTTTAATCTATTTATTTTTTTCGTTTTTTTCCCGTTGGGTCGTTTTTTCGTTTTGTCTCTCTCTCCCTTGTTTTGTATTTTTGCGATTGTTTCATGTTTTTTTTGTGTTTTTTTTGTCTTTTCCTTTTGTTTTTTGTTTTTCTTTTGAATTTTGTTTTTTGTTTTGTTTTCTCATTTTGCTGGTGGTACATTGGATGGTTCTCCTGCCTGACTACTTGCGTTTGATGGCATTCATAGGTGTTTTTGGCAATTTGTTTTAATGTTTTTACATTTTTCTTTTTTGAACGTTTTTCACTTTTTTTTTCAAGTTGTTGCCTTGTTTTTTTGGTGCCCTTTTGATTTTTTTCCATTTTGTTTTTTGTCCAAATGTCTCCACAATTGTTTGTCTTGTTTTTCACACATTTTGTTTTTGATATTTCAATTTTTCATCGATTGCACTGGAACAACGTTTCTGATCCAAAAGTCCAAATATCAACGAGACTTGAACATTTTGTTTTTTCAACAACTCCAAATCTGTTTGCCGCTTCCACTCTCGCGCCCGTGGAGAAATTCCACTACAATTATAGATGTACATTTGGATGCAGAAAACATGACAAGAAACGATTTTTCAAATTACCGCAAGCTGGCCATTCTCATGGCTACGTTCAATCTCGTTCAAAGATTCAACATCTTTTCGAAAAAGTTTGAACAATCACATTTGTATTGTATCATAATTACAATTTTTTGCAGAACTGCATGCTGACGCAAAACACACAAATCCCCCGCTTGTTGGTTTGTTTTTTTTCTGTTTTCTCTTTTTTCTTCTCTTCTTCCTTCTCTCCTCTCCTTCCTTTTCTTCTCTTCTTCCTCCTCTTTTTTTTTCTTCTTCCTTCTCCTCTCTTATCGCTGCTCTGCTCTCCTTCCTTCTCTGCTTTCTTCCCTTTTCTTCTCTTGTTTTCTCTTTTCTTTTCATTTTCTTCTCTTGTTCCTTCTCTGGTCTCCTTCCTTCTCTTCTCTTCTTCCTTCTCTCCTCTTCTTCCTTCTCTTCTCTTCTTTCTTCCCTTCTTCTTTCAATTGTCATTCTTCTTCCGCTTCTTCTCTTTCTTCTCTTTCTTTTTTTTCTTTTTTTCTTCTCTTTCTCTTTCTCCTCTTTCTTCTCTTTCTTCTCTTTTTTCCTTCCTTTTCTTTCTTTTGTTTCTTTTCTTTCTTTTCTTTCTTTTCTTTCTTTTCTTTCTTGTTTTTCTTCTCTTTCTTCTTTTTCTTTTCTGTTTTCTCTTTCTTCTCTTTCTTCTCTTTCTTTTCTTTCTTTTCTTTCTTCTCTTTCTTCTCTTTCTTCTCTTTCTTTTCTTTCTTTTCTTTCTTCTCTTTCTTCTCTTTCTTTTTCTTTCTTCTCCTTTTTTTTCTTTCTTTTCTTTTTTTCTTTTTTTTCTTTCTTCTCTTTCTTTTCTTTCTTCTCTTTCTTCTCTTTCTTCTCTTTCTTCTCTTTCTTCTCTTTCTTTTTTTTTTCTTTCTTCTCTGTCTTTTTTTCTCCTCTTTCTCCTCTTTCTTCTCATCTTTTCTTCGTCTTCTTCTTTTCTTCTTCTCTTCTGTCCCGTTGGTGTTTGTCGCTGTCTTGTTTCTCTTTCAATTTTTTTGTCTTTATGAATTCTTATTGTCTTAGTTTCCATTTATCAAGAAAAATGAAAGCTGCAGAAGAAGGAATTTTGTTTTCCATGTACAAATCGTTTCCCAACGCTCGATCCATCTAAATCTGTTCATCTTTTTCTTTCCAAGCAGCCTAGCAGAAATTCCTTCAAGTCCATTTCGACAACCATCTGCAATCCACCAGATTGCTAGCACAATTTTTCAAAGCCAATGCAGAAATTCCATCATTTCCGGCATTGTTGTCAATGCAATGCGTTACCAAAGGCTCCCGCTAAAAGCGCTTCCAATCCACACCACTGGAACTTCTGCTTTGCAAATGACCATCTTCTTGGCAGAAGTTTTAACTTCAACAGGCCCAGCTCAAAGAAATACAAAAGCAGAGTTCCTTAAATTTTCTCCGCGCCGTTGCGGAAATTGGTCACTCCTTCTCATGAGCAAAACCACAAATCAAATTGCACCAACAAAACAAAAAAACAACCAACCAAAACCACCGCAGGGCTTGAATCCTCCCAGCCAGAAATCCCAGCTGTTTGAATTGCATAAAAATCTCAATTCAAGGGTAAAACAAGAAAATTGACGAACACTTCTCGAACAACACAAATAAGACTCTTGCAGTATGCACTTTTTTACAAAACATTGGGACGGCTCAAAAAATAACATTAACTCAAAAATGTGCAGCAAACTATTCAACATGCAAAAGAAAAATTGCCAAACAAATTCATTCAAGTTTTGGCTTTGTCATTGCATTGCAGCAAAATAGCTTCAGTTAAGACGCAATCCGTTTGAATCTCTTTCTCACCATGTTGCTCAGGGAGGGTGGCGGGTGTTCCTTCGACTTGTAGACCCAAAGCCTTTTCATTTCATTCTAACCCAGATTTGGGCGGGGTCAAATTACAGCCTTGGGGAGTGGCACTTCATCCATTTTCTGCAATAATTTTTTGCGCCTTGAATGGACAAATACTTTCGGCGCTTGATTTTTGCGAGCGCCTGAAGCCAGACTGGGGACATCTTGCCCCACGACACCGCATGAGAAAAAAGTGCCCGTGCTTCTGAATCAGCGTTAATTCAATGGGTGATTCAGATAGCACGACAGAAGCTAAAACGCACTAAGACGACCAGCAATGCGCAGACAATAAATTCGAATGACACTGACATCCACGACATCTTTTTTCTTCCAAACACATCCAACGAGTGACATTGTCAGGGATGTGTCCCAATTTTTTGCACACAGTCTGGGCATTTGCAGTGTTCGCCAAGATGTTTTTTTTCGCCGACACGAGCACCAAACTCCGGTCGCTTGTTGAATGGAATAATATGAATAAAAGTTCTAGCAGCTTGTGGCAGAATGTTTTAATAATAGAACAATGTGAAAATTTACATGCGGGTGGCTGGTGGATCAATCGTGGCAAGCCGAAACAAAAGAAGAGGGGCTGTACCCCCCCTCCTCTCACCGAATTAGTCGTGAGCCGGCCATTGAAACCTTCGCCAGAGAGCCCCGATGCACAGATATTACCTGACGAAGGTCAGGATGATCGCGCAATCCACCCTCCATCCTGTTCCTGCTGGCTTGGGAAGTCAATGAACAGTGAATGCGCTTGATCAGCATCCCTATCGAAATCACGAGGGCTATTGCACACACGATGCAGGTCACTACTAGTCCGGAAAGCTGCAAAGACTGCACATGATTTCACATGAGCTTCAATTAAAGCCTGATGACCGAATGGGCGCAAACCAACAAACCAAACCAAACCAACCAGCACCAACCAAGACCAAGCAAACCAGCAAACCAAAACCACCCCCAAAAGAAACAGAACAGCCCCATCGCTAAGGTCATCAAGCTAGTTGACAAATTATATGCACAAGGTGAAACAGCTAACATTCCGCACTCACTCATCTCAAAAGGCGGTCAACAAGACATCGTTCGTCCGTCTCTCAGTATCAAAACGAAGAGAGAAACAGTTGCACAAGTGACTTCCCACGATTCAAGCCAGCTGTAGATGCCCAAGCGTTGCAGCTTCGTACAAGGAAAGTGGCACCAATACCAAGCCATCAGAGCCATTGCGAAGATGTAAAAAAAGCCGTACCATAATGCAGAAAAACGGTAAAGAGGGGGAGCTCCAGCCCCCCTCAAGTGAGCGAATCAACCCTCCTAGACAGAGCACCAAGTGCCCGCCCGTTCTATGTGTGTCCTCGGCCCAGCATGCTGTTGAGACCGTCTCTCCATCATCCAAACAGATGTCACCAATGGCAGGTTTCGAGCAGTACCGTCAAGCCACCTGCCGCAGAAACGAAGAAAAGACCGGAGCCAAGCACGGGGCGACATAAGCAAATGGCCACACCTCAATTCCTAACCATGTAGCCGGTCAATGAGACCACGAAGCTCGATAAATATCAAAATACAAACTGCGCACAAGGTGAAACGTGAGACTTCTTTGAAGACATCCAACCAGGCATCATCTTCTTGATTCGTCAAAAGCATTTCCAAGAATTTTCAAAGATCCAGGGTAGCTCCATGCCTGCAGAAACCTCTGAAGGTAGCTGCCAATCAATGCGCCTCCAAATTTGTGGCTTCGTACGGTCGCATGCAACAGCCGAAAAAAATTGTTGAATCCCAACCTATGGTGCGTTTACATTGTTTACATAGAGACAAGAAACGAAGAATGCGTTGCAAGGTTCAATGGAATCAATTTTAGCAACACTGTGTCTATGAAGTGGCAAAGAACACCCATGCACCAATGCAAAGATGTTCGTTGCGATTTATGTGTAATCTTGAAAAAGACATGCGTGGCTTAGAGATGCATCGAGAAAGCACGCGAAGCCAAGCGATTCTTAAGATTGATCAAGCGAATTGCAGCCACAAATCGTATCTTCGCAAATTCAAAATTAAATGCCATTGCTCAATCTTGGTTCGAATCTCTTGTTTTCACTCTTAACAAAAGTGAGGGGAGCTCCAAGCTCTTCCAGCTTCTTGAGAATAGACGGGCAAATTTAGTCTTCATACTGAGAAGATGCAAGCTAATTACCATGGCAGCTTTTGCAACACTGTCGAGGTGGTTTTGTCCGCGCTAAACAGTTCCTCAGCAAGCAAGGTACTTCTGCCAGTTACCAAATTTACCAACATGCTCATAGTTACGACGCAAGACAAGATGACCCCTGTTCGGTCAGCTTCTTCCAGAGTTTGTGTGCAAAAAGCTATAAGCACATCAAGAAAGAGTCTGATGCTGTTTACCAATTCCATATGCAGGTAGTTCACCCAGAACCACTGGCTTGTGCTAAGGCGCCTGCTTAGCCACTTTCATCAGCTGTAAGGCAGCACAATTTGCGCCTCCTAAACGAAGTCTCCAAGATTGTCTTTTTGAATCAGCGTAGGCCAGGCAGATGAGTGAGAGTGGCTTTGCGCTTGGCCCGTTTCCCAACATCATATTGACCTGAAGGTCTTTCAATGTCCGTCTAGCTCAACTAAATCGAAGGAAAGTCTCTCCAAAACATTTGCCTGCTGAAATCAGCGACAGTTCTTTTCCATCTCGCCAATTGAAGGAAGAATTACAGTCGAGCATTGTAACAAGATTAGATATCCATGGTGTTGGTTTGGCTGGATTGTCGACAAGCACACAGTGGACCGCTGGTTGGACTGGTGGCCTTGTCGGCCATTACAAGCCATCACAACGGCGCCAACGTTTCGTTTGATGGGCCTTTGCATAGTTACGCAGAGAATTTGTGAAACGGGAATTCATTGCATGTACATATTTTCGCAGTTTTGCTGCCTGTGCTTCTGTTGCTTTCTTGCTTTTGAGCTTCGTACGTTTCACTTTGTTTTACCTGGTTTCATTGTTTCTTGTCGACCTTAGCTTAGTGCTACCGAGGCGATGCAGAAGAGTTTGTATGTTTTTGCTTGATGCTATCTGGTTGGACAATCAAATTCACCCCATGTTCTTTATTCGGAATCGTGGCAATCAGAATTTTGCGCTTCTGTGGCGCTTTTGGGAAAAGAAAGGACATCTAATCTTGGTGCCCACATGTGACTTCATTGGCTGTCTTTGACGCCTACTGCTTTTTGGCACGACAGGTGTGGACCTTATGAACAGCAATGACAATCCAACCATCTTTCCTGCAATAGTGCCTTTTTGCAACATGTATTTTTGACAGTGTCACCTAGACCTTGCTTGGTCGCATAATTTATCCGCCAGTGTCGATGGGGAGTGATCTACTTTTGAACAGGCAGCTCTCTCGCTTATCCTGCAGCTGGAAGGCAATGTTAAAGCGTTGTCTCTCCCAGGAAAGGGTATGTTTCAAGAACCCCGCTGTCAGCAGAGTTTTCTCAGACGCCATCCTTCATGGTTATGGAACAGCTAAGTCCGATGCAGCCAAGAGTCTTGAGACCCAGGCGTCCAACGGGTGGGAAACCCTCGCGGCCTGTCTTCATGGCCTCCATGCAGCTTTCCATACCCGAAAATGGCAACCTGCTGGAGGCATGCTGTCGCAAGGGGAAGTGCACCGAGGCTTACTGACTCCTCGCATTCGAGCGGTACTATTGCCACGATGGACGCAACGGCGCGTGCCTGACGCAATTCGATCTGACCTCTTCCTGCACCTCCCATTTGTCGTGCAACATCCAAGCAGCGTAGATAACTATTCCAAAGTCGTCCTGCCCAGCGCAGGCCCTGCTGAATCCTCTCCTGCTCCTCAGCTCCTGCCAGGCGTTGGTGAGATAAGTGATCACCCAATCCCACGGTAGTTGACACCGAACCTGAGGTTGAAGAAATCCAGGATGTCCCCACAGACAATGAAGAAATGCAAGAGGTTGTGTCGGGATGCATGAGCAGCATTTACAGCTCAGTCAGACAAGGTCTACAGGAAGATCTGCTTTTTCGGGCCTGGAACCACCCTGCTGTGGCCAAAGGCTTTATTGACCTCGACTTCTTAGTTCAGACTTGGCCCTCCACGTACAACATTATCGTGCTCCTCTGCCATGATGAGCATGGGTCAAAGGCTCTGGACACTTTCCTTGCCTTACCACCTCCAGAACGAATTCTTGACAATGTGCAGCGAATCATGCAGCTCATCCTGATGGACGAAATTAACGCCCTCCTGGCCTCCTCTGCAACTGAGTCCTTTCAGAACGTCTATGTGGATTGTCTTGGCTTGGGAAGCCGCCCACTTGGGTTGCAAGAGACACCACACCTCACCTTGAGCAACTGTTCTGTTGATGGCGATTTACGGTCTATGGGCCCACCCTCTGTCGAGTGGATCAATTTCTCCCGTTATCTGACAAGCAATCTCAACCGTTGCTTACGCTGGCTCGTGGAGCGAGTGTGGCACTTCATGAAATCACCACTCTTATGCTCAACACGAAAGAGGTTGAAACTCTTTGGGCGAGTATCGGAGAGGTCAGCTCACTTGACATCCTGTTACGTTCCGTCCTGATCGTCAAAAGTCCCCCTGCAGTGCCTGCACATAGGCATGAACCGCATCAGTATTACCTTGCTGGACTCCATTGGCAGTTTAAATCTCTCCACATAACAGGCGCTATCTCGACGATGGCCCCTTTCTTGACAAAGCCCCAAAGGATACCCTGATCGGCCAGCCATCCACAAGTCTGTGCCTTCACATCCGACCACTTGCAAGGACTCTCAGTTCGCCTCACAGCGGGAGCCATTGCGATGGCACCCAGCATGATCCCTGCCCTGGTGCATGTAGGTGCGGTCGAAGACCATGGCACCCTAAAACATCAAATTACCTTCATCCACCTCAAAGAAGACTCCCTGTGCTTTTGGCATCCGGACTCTCTCTTGACCCTGCTCCAACAGAATCTCAAAATCACTTACATCGCGGGGAAGCCACGGTGGATGGGGCACTCCTTCCATGATTACGCTCATCTACTGGATGAAGATTTGCCACCTGGCCGGGTGCAATTGAACCAACTGCTTTGCACTGTGCCAAACATGCGCCCTTATGAAGTCCGAATCCATGCGCCTTTGCGACTTATCTCATGGTCACGATTTTCACTTACATCCACTTATGCTCCTTTGCTTGAGTGCTTAGGTTATAATGATGAGGAGCTCTTGGCACGAGCCAACTCCCTACCTGGCCCAGCCTTTGCCTCTCTTGAAGAGCTGCATCGCACGTTACTTCAGCAAGTTGTCATTCATTTGGACAGTGAATACAATCCACGTGCATCAGAGTGGCTCACTGACTTAGTCAGACAGCAACTAACGCTCATCCCTGTTCGGGAAATGCTCGTTATGTTATACATTTACCTGCCGCAAGTCTCGTATAAGTCCTACAATGATGCAAAGTATGCAATTCCTAAAACTAGCCCGAACTTGTGGCATAAAGCAGCGAAGGCTACTCTCCGCCCCTATGCACTCAGCACATACTCCATGCATGAGTTTGACTTGGAAGTCTCTGACCCCCATGACAGCCCTGCACTTTTCTCTCAAAATGAATGGGGCACTAACCACTTTGCTCCGTACAGTTTGGCGCCATGAACGGAAATGCACTGCACCTGCAGTGCCAAAGAATCGGAGAAGGGGGGACCTGCTTTGGGAACCCCTTCTCTCTTCTTATCCTAGTGTTACAACAGCATATCATGCCCAAGCGGAAAAAGCAGAAAGAGAGTCATGAAGAACTGCTTGCCAGAGGGGCTAAAGCCAAATCATGGCATATAGCTGTTGTCCCGTGCCCGATGGACATGGGTATGCGGGAAGATTCTGACTTCCCGTTTGGCCTCCCGATCGATCTGGTTACCCTACAACGACCTGCTCTCCTAAGCGTAACTCATATGGAACTTGTCGGGACCGCCGTGCCTGGAGCGCATTTGGCACGGCTTGCTGCCATGCCACTCCAGCGCCGCCCAATCCAGTTCGGCATCACTCACCCAGTCGAAACACCCACTTTCCAAGTACGACGCAAAGAGGATCTCCTGCGGAGTTTGCGCCAGCTTACCCAGCTTTTGGCTACCGGAGAGGCAGAAACTTATCTTCCGCAAGCACCTCAGTTTGCAGTTTGCACTCCAGTTGATCCAAGAAGCGGATAATGATGCGGGCCATTTTGTGTCATTTACCGCAGCGCTCATTATGGCCCTCAAGTCCGGCAGATCTGACCTTGCAGTCGAAGGTGTATTCGGTGCTGGCAAAACCACCTCCCTCGCCTACTTGTTAGCTTGGCTCTCCCTCACTACCTCCCATGCCAAAGTAACAGTCATACATAAAGAAAACCCTGCAGGCCTCCATGATTCAGCGCATGAAACTTTCACCACTTCAGCGTAAGTTACTTGTTCGTGTAGTGTCAGTCACAGCCTCTTCCAAAACAGATAGACCATCATACGTTGCTGTCTGTGTGGACAAGTGCGAAGATCCTGTCAGGCGTGCCAAAGTCCTCATCTGTACAACAGGCGTTGCTGACAGAGCGATAGATAAATATAAACAAGACCTTGCGAACCATCTTCGTAACAGCTCTATCTGTGTGCACGAAGAGGCACAACAACAGGGTGACGTCAAGAGTGCTCACGCACAGGCAGTCCCCAAACCAGGCTGCCTCCAAGTTGAAGTTGGTGACGTACATCAAGGGCAGAGTGGTATGGAAGATAAAACAAAAACAACGCAAGCCATCCGACGGCGAATCACAACATCCAAGATAGGCCTCCGAGGAGACCATAAATGGACTGAACCTCGTCGCTTAGTTGCTGCCTTCAGCCAGCTCATTAATACTCAGCACACTGTCGGACAAATCTTCTCTCACAGCAGTTCCTTGGAATTCCAAGACATTACTGCGGCCTGGCGGATGGATCCCCCGAACAAATTGTCTCTTCTACCCAACCCGGGTTATCCATGTGACCGTCAAGGGCCGCCTGACCCTCAACGCCGTGCTTTTGACGTGTACTTATGGATCAATGAATACAGTACTGATCTACAGAAGATCAGAACCGACGCACCAATTGGGGTCCTGTTAGCCATCAGTCTATTAACGGCAATGCCTGGCTCCCCCTTCGAAATAGACACGGCCACCAACAC
>VSDK01010725.1:44586-62376 GCA_009767595.1 Symbiodinium kawagutii | reverse complement strand
GGCCATCACAAGCTATCACAACGGCTCCAACGTTTCGTTTGATGGGCCCATTTGCATAGTGGTTACGCAAAGAAGTTGTGAGGCGGGGAATTCATTGCATGTATATATTTTCGCAGTTTTGCTGCCTTTGCTTCTGTTGCTTCCTTGCTTCGGAGCTTCGTACGTTTCACTTTGTTTCACCTGGTTTCACTGCTTCTTATCGACCTTAGCTTAGTGCTACCGAGGCGAGCAGGAGAGCAAAAAAGGTGGGGAGTAATCTACTTTGGCAATTACAGCAATTACAGTTCTCTCGGTGCCTGGCGTCGGCTTGACGAGCCCTGTGGCCTTGAAGGACGTTTGGCCTTCGCCTTGCGTTTGCCACTCGTCCTTCGGGCATGGTGCTTGACGCCGCTGCCCGGCTCCACCCTCTCTTAATCAGCAACATGTGATCGTCTTCAACTGCGACCCTCCACGCTTTCGTGTGCTTCAGTGTCTATCGTGTGAGCACGGGTGTTATTGTCCCTTGAGAAGATGTAATTTTAGTTCACGATCGCGAAGCTATTGCGATTCGTACTTCAAGCGATGCTCTCTTTGGCAAGCTGACTCTTAGAGTTGCAAGATTCAACAGTGAGCACTATCTTTGGTGGCTCGGCTTGTGCCTGGCCCATCTTCTCTGTGAACGTACGTGGGTTGCGACTGTATGCACTTTGTTGCTTCACACATTGCACCCTTTTGTTTTACGGTCATCGGAACTTTCTCACAATCAATGTGATGCTTGTGACACTTTCGGATTTTGCTCTCTGCTTACGTTTGCCGAATTTGTACAGTTTTCTTCAGTCTCACTGTAGGCTAGTTAATGCACCATCATGGATTGGGATCTATGATTCTTTTGTAGTTGTTACATGTGACCGCTGCCACCAGTGCATAAGCGGCGCCCTCGCAGAAAAAAAAAAATTTGGTGCCCAGATGTGAAAAGTTTGATGACGCTGAAAAATTGAAAATACGAAAACATTGTTGCAACTGAGAAATTGGGGTGATATTTAGCGTTCTAAAAATGAAAAAGTGACCTAGTAGTCGTTTAGCGCATGTCAAATGGCAGATTTTGGCGCGCGCGATGTCTTGTGAATTACACATCAATTAATATCACTTGGCGGTTTGAATTGTTTCGCGCAAAAACTACAGCTGCTGCGACAAGGATCATAGAAAAGTTCCGCCAAGTTTAAGTTTGTGGTTGTAGGGTTGCGGGGTTGTGGGATTGTATGTTTGTGTTGTGGTGAACAGTGACTGGTTTGTTTTTTTGTTTTTGTTCAGTGATTGGCTTGTTTCACCTCTTTGGTATTGATCTTTCAGCAACCGTGTCACAGTGACCATATGGCCCTGGCAGTTTCAAAGGTGGAAACGAAAATTTGGTGGACGAAAAAAAACAAAGCATTCACATACAGAGTCGGTAAACATGTCCTAAAAAGCGAATAAATGAAAAAGAACATTTGAAATCAAAATTTCATTGTTGAAAAAAACAATCGATTCAAAAATGAATGTGAAAGAGAATCAATAAACAATTCACTGATGATTTTAAAAAATGGAAAATCATTTTGCAAACACATTGAAAACAGTATCATTTGCCAGTGCCCTAGTAATTTCACAACTCGAAGTCAAAAAATGGTCGCGAGAACGTACTGTCTAAGAGCGCCCACTCTCCGTCGTGAGCCTTGCTGCTAGTCGTGGGGATTCCAAAAATTTGCCACATTTCGTACACATCGTGTGGTGAAACAAAATTGTTTTCGAAAAATTTGGCGCGTACATGGCACAATGGGGTGAAGTGTTGCTGGGTTTGTTTTCATTTTTTCCCAGAAAACACCTTGTGGATCGGACGGTCACGCGAAACATTTGTGTTTGCAACTTCTTTGGATTGTGACGTCGCGTGCAATTTGAAGAAAACGATTTGAAAAATTACTGCGGTAGAATAACAGATCAATGATTTCAATTCAACCCGTTCGCTTGCATGTGGATTTCTGTATTAATGATTTTATTTCTATCAAAGCTGGTGTTTATGCCATGGGTGTTTTTCTAAACAAAGTTGGTTTCCAACTTCAGCCAACCATGCAACAAAAAAAATGTGGTCTCAGCAATCGATTTCCGAATTTTAGTTTGGGCATGGGCTTTGTTTGGCGCCCGTTCGAAACGAAATGAAACACTTTTAGTATGGTCCTACACGGACACGGGGTGAAAGGACGGCCTGCTCATCTCATGTATTTTCAAACCATTTCATTCTACAAAGCACTTGTGCAAAAACATCTGCCATGTATTTGTCGCTTCATTAATTGATCTAATTTCAAAACAAAGGAAATATCGTTTTGTGGGTCTTCGAGGCTGAGGAGAGGTTTCAACCATAAGTTGTTTTGCTGTTCAGTTGCCTCTGTCCAAATGCAGGTCGCTGGTTCCAAGTTCTTACCAGGTGGATTCCCGGAACATTTAGAAGGTTTGATCGGATCCGCACTTTGGTTTCATGCCAGTGTCTTGATGAACGAAACCCTCCAACCACGGTACATAGTACGCGACGTTGGCTAGTATCAAACCCACATGATTGCGCGGGGAAACCAAACAAAAGGTCGACAAATGGATTGGGCGTGATCACGGTGTAAAAAAAATTGAAACGCCGTGGAATGTGCTTGTTCCGAAAGATATGTTCATGATTGTTGATGACTGACGATGGTAAAATGTTCCAACAGGCAGTGATGTGGATCGATGAATGGGGTTTGTGTTGTTTATTGAAAATGATTGAAATATATTTGGAACGTATTTTATTTTTTCTTGGAAACGATTCTGATGTTTTCTGGCAATAGTTGACAAAATTAATCAATTCTCAATGGTCAACGAGTCTCATTTTGATGAGTGTACTCAGGGAGAAACTGAGGATTGACAATTGGATGGTGGTATCCGCCCTTTCACATTCCGGCAACTGGGGGATAGTAGTAGCAAAAACTCGAACAAATTTTGGGCGAAATTTGCCATTGACGTCCCGGTGGGTGGTGTTTTTTTTATCGTGATCGTAGTTGTCCATGTTTATTCTAATTTTAGAATCGGTATTCAATCTGCCGTTGTGCCACCTGCCCCCCCCACACACTATGGAACCAAATGCCTGCATACAAATGCAGTCCGTGGGAATGGGTGTGAAGCTGCCGTGGATGAACGGGAAAAGACGATTTATGATTGGTAGGGGCTCAATTCAAATTTTGAGTCATATTGTTGCGTCATATTTTTGAGACGCAAATGGCATAAAATTTTTTGGTAAATGACATTGCGTCAGACGAGGAGGGGCAAATTTAGAAAAGGCGAAAAGGTCGTATCTTATTAAACTCGGTTGTTTGATGCCTGGACTTGTCACATGGCTATTCGAACTTGATCGTGTAACTGTGGCTGGGGACTTGGAACGTTCGATTTGTGCACTTCGATTTGTGCACTTGTTGACATTTGTTTGAAAAGTGGTCTTTAGCATGTAATTTGGCTGCAAGGCATTCACCACAGCATTTGCATGGCGCAAATTGCATTTTTCCATTTCAAATTCAAAACGCCCACCCTATCCTCACCCCTGTGCCCTTTATTTGAATTGTTTGTCCTCCTTCTTCGGTTGCTGCGCTGTCCATTTGCACTGTGACCCATATTGTGCCTCCGCTTGAGTTCATCTGCGACATGAACACCGGTTCCAAAGTAACACATGTAACATGCTTCCTTTTCAGCGATTAAAGCAAGCTGTGGCAGATTCGGCAGGAACTTTGCACCTTGTGCTTGCCAAGTGTCAGAAGGTGGGCATTGCCAGCTGGCAGTGGTGTCCCTTGGAGTATTGATCTGTTGGCGGGGGTGTCTTTTTGGCCTCTCGGGCCTTCGTGTTGCGTGAGCCGCTGTTTTGATTTATTCCTTTGTTTAGCTTCAGATGGGGCTCTGCAAGTTAAACATTGGCGTTTGGCAATGCCATTGCTTTGGCATATTATTTTTGGATGCGCATGAACTCTTTGCTTTGTCTCCATTTTCTTGGAGCCGCTCTTCGTGCAGCGTTGTGTTGCGTTTGCCACTGTTCGCCCGGCACGTCAATGATGCTTAGGTCCATTTCGGTGTTTGTACATAAGTTATTTGTTTTTTGGCTGTTTGGGTTTGAGCAAGTGCACTTGAACGCGCAAAAATTTTCAGCAAAGCGTGTTGTTTAGGCTCAATAGGGTTTACGGACGCGAATTGGGATGTAAACAATTTTTGGCGTTGTGTGTGATTTGGCGATCCGGGTGGTTCAGCCACATAGGTATGCAAACTGATACGTTGCTCATCGTTTTTTCGCCACGAGCTGGTGACGTGACGGAAGTTCTGGCGCTACCACGATGGTTTGAAGACGACGCTGAATGTTTTGGCTGACGGATTAGTTGATTGCATGAACGCTTGTAACGTCGTTTGGCCGTATATTTGCCTTCGCCATCCTTTGCCCATACAATTAGCTAAAAAATTGGGTGGCACAATGTGAAACAAAAATATAATTGCGACACATTTGGAAACATATGGTGAGTGAAACGTGCGCACCATAAATTTTGATATGTTTTCCTCGCACGCACGCACGCATTCCCGTCCGAGTCAGCTTCACTGCTACCGTCCACAAGGGGCATGGGAAAAGAGAAACTAAAATTACACACATTCAATCACCATGCTCCGACAAACCTGTGCAAAAAAAATCATGTGACAGCCATTGGTGGACATTCGGCGCTGCCGAAAGCCATGGTGAATGAAAGTATGATGTGCAAAAACCTTCAATCGATCATCCCATTTTTGCTGGGGACGCCGTTGGCGTCTGTGAGGTTTGGCAACAAAGACGCGTGTCCAGTTTTGGCACGGGTTCCAATTACCAACTATTGCTGGCCATCGGTCTTCCTGACATGCAATGTGAGCAGCAAACCGAAATTGACCAACCATAAATTTTTCCGTCCACGGTTTCGTATATATGCTCTGCAGCTGCCAGTTCTTGATTCATTTGTATCATCGCCAAATGCCAATCCACATCCAGCACGGGAACCCAACCAACTCTCCACCTCAGCATTCGCCTCCAGACAACGTCAAGGTGAACAAAATTGGGCCGTAGTCAAGTAGTCAAACCATACAACACAGCGGGCGTGATCAAAAAATTTCAGCCGCAATTTCACGGACACATTTCGGTTGAACAGCGTCCCTCGGTGCTCATGAAATTTCATCGAAACCACCTGAACTCGATGTGCTGCACCAATGTCAGCCCATATTTTCAAAGCACCCGGCAACTTTTTACCCAAATATTTGTGCTGATCCGTGCCATGCAAAGTTTCCACCGTCACCCTTCAGTTTCACAAAATCTGGACATGTCGACTTTTCTGTGATATGTTTTCCCCGATGTTGTGGAAATATCGGCTTAAGGTTGTTCGCGTCTCGGGGGGTGCAGGGCAAAAAATAATGGTTTACCACTTTGCATTTGTTTAGTTTCGCAAATGTTGCTCGTGTTGCGGCCGCGTCATTGCCACGAAACTTGTCGCGTTGTCAAGGAAAGGGGTAGTTTTCGCTTCTGGGGTCACCGATTGGCGGAATTGCGGTGATAAAACTTCTGGGTTGGCCAATGCGTGGAAGAGTAGTGGTTTCCACACCTACAGTGTCCGTTGAGTTGTTTTCCGGTAGGGTGTCCTTGTATTTTCATTTCATTTCATGCTTGATGGCCAGTGGCGGGCCCTCTTTGGGGCACAGGCCACCGAGAAAACATTCTAGCAAAAAACATGTTGAAAACAATTCGCCTCATCGCAAATTGAACTGCACAAAGTTACCGGCAAGCAATGCCTTGCGCAACATCGACCCAGCCAGGTAAATCATTGTCACGACAAATAGGTTCAAATTTGGACCCCCACGTTTGTACAGGTGGTCCAGGCACCGCCGTCCCTTCCGGTTTTCAAACTCGCTGAACGTAACCTCGCCATATATGTAGCTAATTTCCAATGTTGATGCAAACAAACCGCCGCCCAAATAAGAATGGTACATTGCTCGACCAATTCGGAAACTCCTTTGTTCCAAACATGCAAACCATTGTGCCAAGCATCCCAATCAATTTCACAAGCGGGCCCATCCCGCTTCTCACATGCTTACGGAAAGAAGCATCCAAGTTCGCCAAGTCCGATGAAGGGAGGGCCCGAGACCAAGCGCCAAAGCAAGCAATTGGGGTGATAATGGCATGAAAAAAATCGCAAGCGTTTCTGGATGGACACATACTTTGCACCAAAAACACCTTTCTTGGCATAAAGAAAACACGAGATGCCGACTGTAAATTATATTCCAAATCAATGCTGGCATTTTTGGAACCGCCAGCGCTCAGCATGCAACCTCGCCATTGTTTAGACATTTTTGAGCAAATTTGGTACGCGGGGCCAGCGTTATGCAGCTCTGAACTAAATGCATGCCAATCAAGCAATTGGTGGCGATGGCGGTGGCGTGGGCGAAGTGTTGTAGACGGACTTGCACATGGGTTTGGGGATCTTTACAAGGAAATGCTGGCAAGGGGTTCCTTCGGTGAACCGTGGCGAAACACATCACGCACTATTTTGCCAAAGGCTGCGGGCACATAGCGGCCAGCTTGTTAAAGACAAACACAGGTTGCTGCTTCGAGAACCTGCGGCACAATATTTTCCAACTTGATTTGCACGAGGCTGTATCATTTTTCCATGGCCAGCAGAAGACAAAAAAAAACGGCTCAGGCTGGGACTGCCATTGAGGACGCCTTGTTGGCTTGGCAAAGAAGGAGGAACGGATTTTACTTGTGTGGTACGCAACTTCGGATTTCACTAAAGCCTTTGACCGTGTGGAACACGGGCTTTTGTTTGAAACTTTGTTGGAACAAGGCGCGCCGGCGACTGTTTTTTTTTTTTAACTGTTTACGTTGCTTGTGCCAAGACAAAGACTCCAAATTGCATCAGGGGCAAACTTTTTGCATGTCAATGAGGCGTGGAAAGTCGAAGTCGAAACCGTTAGCCGCAAAGGCTGTTTGTTCACTGAGGGCATAGGTGGGGAGACTGCAAAAACAAGTGCGAAGGAAAAAAATAGACAATTGGTTGCAAAAACAAAGATTGTTGGTCAGTTCTTCCAACGATTAGCCCGATTCTTTTCAATGCCGTGTTGGAATGTGAACTGCGCAAATGGGAGGGCAAGGTGCTTGATGGACATGGTGTGGACAGTAAAGGCCGCGACCTCACCAACATCACGCACGCAGATGACTTGATGTTTTCTGCCCGGCTGTGGCATGATTTGAGGCACATGGGTGAACAGGTGGTTGCGGAACTCGGCGGCATGGTCCTCCAATGGACTGCGTCCAAAACAAAATACGCACAACAGTTTCGGGAACTCATCCCACGCGGGTCGGGACTGCGGGTGAATCGTTGGCAAATTTGCCGCTACAGTTCCAGACGCGAATCAGTGGGGGGGATCTGATCTTGGTTGGTGATTTACCGCCCCGTGGTGAGCTTGACGTGGGGCAAAGGTTGCAAATAGCTCGGGCAAAATTTCACAAGGCCAAACACGCGCTGACCAATGTTCATGTTACATTGAAGTTGCGATTTGAATTCCCGAACGTGGTTGTTTCTCCAATGGCGCTGTTTGGACACATGTTCAACCTGTTGGCGGCTCAAATTGAAGGAGCGGCTGTACACACCATTGGTCACATTGCTTCAATGGTGGCATGGTGGTTTCGAGCCAGCAGGGCAACGCATGTTCGCTCAGAGGTCAAGGCCAGGTATTGGGATTCCAAGCAATTTTTTTTTTCAGAAGGAACTTGCAACAGGGACGCCTAATTGCCCGGAGAAGGGCGTTGCACAATTTTTTCGTCAGAAGATCCTACCCTTTGGGTCCATGGTGCCAATGGCTGCCTTTCTGAGGCGTCCTTGGCACTTTAGGTTGTGGAAATTTGCGACCGAAACTGGCGCGGTCGGCAAACCGCGACGATTTCCTTAGCTCGAGTAGGGGCCATCAGCCAAGCGTCGACATATGTACATTTCAGCATTGTTTTCCTGCCTTGGGTGGAAACTCTTTGAAGACAAATTCCTGCCTTAGGACTGTACTTGTAAGGTTTTAGGTGGTCGCCTCAACCTCAGCAGCTCCACACTGGGACTCTTTCAAATGAGAAACGCTAGACAAAGAATTGAGGAGTTGACAGGCGAAATCATCAATTTTGTGGGCCTTGGAATGCTGCATGGGCACGACGGAGAAAGCCTCGGGGGCAGACTGTGGCTCGCCAGTGTCCAGCTGTGTGGGAGGTCTTGCAGGAAATGCCTGCGAGACTTGAACCCGCATGTAATGTGTTTTCAGGGAAAAAATTATGACTGACAAGCTTACGCAAACTTTTTGACGTTTTCATGTCATGCCATGACAAAATAAAATGCAAAAGTTGCAAGGGGGCTCTCTCTCTCTCTCTCGCTGGGCTTGGCGGTCCCGCCGTCTCACAGAGACGCCCTATTGGCGCGCAGGCTACTTTACACAGGGTGACAATAACGCAGCTGGGAAAAAATCCTTGGCTGGATGTGCGTTCCAAAGAAAACGACAGCTGCAAAGATCTCTGTACACAATGCAGGTGGAAAATTCAAAAGCGTCACTCGATTCAGCCTAATTATCCGCTATCCAAGGCAAAGCCATACACACTGCAATGGAAACGGCTGCTCTGGCTCAACCGAAGTAAGTCAGGCTCAGCCAAGAAGCACTGGTGAGCACAGTTCAGATCAGCTTCCTCAAGGCCGTCCCTGGTTGGAGCACATTGGGCCATCAGGTGGATGGGTTGTTTTCCTGCTTCCAAATGGGCAATGTGGTCCTCGTGTTCTCGTAGGTTGGCTTTTAGGGCTGCCACCTCCTGGTGTAACTTGGCATTTCGTGACGCCACGGCTGCGAGCACGTCGTTGTGCTCCCGCACTTGACAATCCACTGTCGCTTTGATTTCTGCCCGGAACTCTGACACATGTCTGTTCATCATGTCCAAATTCTTTGCGCCAGCTTCGGCGAGAAGGCGTGCAAGGGCCGCTTGGTCAACATAGTCTCCGTCAGTTTGGCACGAGGAATGGCAAACCGGAGCTCGTAGTTGCAAACAGCTTTCCAAATTCAGTACTCTGCGTCTTTTTGCCTCTGGTTCCACAACGTGCTGCTTCGTAGCATCTTCCATGTGGGCCAGCAAGTGATGCAAAGACTGTTGAAGGTGATCGGTGACTGTCTTGGGGGACCCCATCCGTCTGGAGAGTCGAACTGCATACCCAATGCAGGCCACAAGGTTCACCGGCGGTTGCGACATGGCAAGGAAAAAGGCAAACAAGCTGCCCGCTAGGGCCTCGTAACCAGAATGGCTTGAGCCGTAGCCGCTGTTTCACCCTCTTCCTGCGCCCAAAGGGGCTGCCGACCGGCATGCGGGATCAAAGTCATGTCATGACAAACAATGAGACGGCGGGACCGCCAAACCCAGCGAGAGAGAGAGAGAGAGAAACAATAAGCCAAGGGAAATCTCCAGAAGTTTGTTTGCCCATGCGCCCATCTGTGTGGAGGCTTCCTTTGAGCCGCGTGGATTACTCCGGCCCCAGGGGCCTACGCGTACATAGCAGCGGTCAACCCTTTGGTTTCTTCACTAGGAAGTGCGGGATGAACTCCACTGCCTAGTGAATACACGAAATAAGGGCATGGTCATATTGGAATTGCAAATCGTAGCCATTGTAGTGGCAACCACACTTTGACTTTGGAAGGAGTTTGTGAAAAAAACACAGAAAAATTTTTTCCGATGACGGACCAATTCGGAACAGCCTCAACAAAAGGGACGTTCAAAATCAAGTGGTAGCGCTGTACATATTGCACCCGGGTATGCGCTCTACACTTCAGGCTGCGAGAGGTTCAGGTACGAGTTTTTTCATGTTACTTCCCGACTACTTGGGATGATGACGTTGCCGTTGATGAAATTTATGAATTCATGAATTTGTTGCTGTCTTCATGCTTGGATAACGGAGCCATTCCATTGATTGACGGGGATTTCAATGCTTGTGTCGGGGCGCCGCTTCCTCACGATGATCTTTGCCACATTGGTGCATGCGGTATGGGTGGTCGAAATGCTCGTGGTACAATGTTTGCAACATGGGTCTTGCAACATGAACTGCAAATCCTGAATCGTACCAAGGCCCCAGGAGAAGCAGAAGAGAATTGGACTTGCATTCGCTCCATGGATGGTGCTTTGGTACAGCTGGGTTTCATTGTCGCAAAATCGGGTACCACGGTTGTTCGCGGTTGGAATGATTTTGCATTGGGCATTGGTTTGGACCACAGATGTGTTCATTGCGTTGTCATGATTCGGTGCAGGAAGCGAGCACGGATCAAAAAACAATGTTGTTTGAAACGTTGGCGCCCTGTGATGGATGCCAACAATCAGCCAACTGCGTATAAACAATGTTTGCGAAATTGCGCGCAAGAGCGTCAAAGTCTTGATTTTGCAATGTTGGAACGCGCTCTACTGACAGCTGGGCAGCGGTTTGGGCACAGCAGTCGCTGTTCACAAAAATTTGTTCCATTTGAAACCCTTGTTGACTTGAGGCGCCGCAGGCGTGCAGCAAGCAACACTGAAGAACGGAGACTGTTGAGTTTAAACATTCAGAAACTCCAAGGGCGAGAGAACCGACAGTGGAAGACGCACAAGATTGATGCTTGGCTTCGTGATCCGCAACATTGGTACCACTTTCGCAGGTTCAGTCGGACAATTACCGTCCAGCACGACCAGCCATGTGCAGAGGACTTTGCCAAGATGCTCCGTGATTTGTTTGATGGGGTTCTGTGCCAGCCGACTCCCGTAGTAAATTTTTCAGAAGCACCCTGGTCCCTTGCAGAGTTGAAAGCAGCAGTCAAGAGACTGAAGTCCAACAAGGCAACGGATGAAGTGGGTTTGGTGGCAGAACTGTTGCACCATGCGCCTGAAGAGTTCCTGTCGCTTTTGTTGGGTCTATTTAACTATGTCCTTTTCAACGGGAATGTTCCTGACACGTGGCGGCAGACAAATTTTGTAATGTTTGCGAAAAAGGTACGTGCTTTGCAAGTGGGCGATTTCCGGCCCATTGCCACGTCGAGACTCTTCTACAAGGCCTTTGCCACTTTGATGCTTTACCGCATTGAGGAGGCACTTGACATCCATCATCTTGAAGAACAACACGGCTTTCGTGCCGGCCGCCGGATTGAGGAACACCTCCTCACGGCAAATTGGATCATGGATAAAACATTTCAATGCAACACCCCCTTGTGGATGGCAAGTGTTGATCTATCCAAAGCATTCGACAGGATAAGTTGGCCTGCTTTGTGGACTGCATTGCGTCACCAAGGCGTCTCTGATCATTTGAGTTGGATTTTCGAAAAATTGTACTGTGGTCAAACGGGTCGAGTCGTATCACGGTCTGGCGACAGTACCTTGTTCGACATCAAGGCGGGCGTGCGACAAGGCTGTGTACTAAGCCCTCGGCTGTTCTGTGCCGCTTTGCAGGATGCTATGGGCAAATGGCGTGCGCACGTGGATCAATTGGGCGAAGACCTACATGATGGTTACCAGCATTTATTGGACTTGCGATTCGCAGATGATGTTCTCATCTTTGCCAAATCAGCAGCTGACTTAATGGTTTTGATTGACGATTTGATGCAATGCTTGGGCGAAGTTGGTCTCATATTGAACGCTTCAAAAATTATAGTGCTGACAACTGAAGGTCAACCACCGCGGTTCCTTACGACTCCTGATGGTGAGCGTTTACAAGTATTGGACAAAACATCGCCACACAAATGGTTGGGTTGTATGTTGTGTTGTGGTGGACCCGGCGCTACATCTGCATCTGCTGACGTGGAATTCCACTTGCAAGCAGCGACTAAAACATTTTTTGCCAACAAGGAGGTCTTGCGAGATCATAAGGTATCAATTTGCAAACGGCTTCGTTACCTTGATGCAATTGTGACCCCTGTCGCATGTTTTGCCGCAGGGCACAAGACAATCCGCAAATGTGATCTAGTGCGGCTGGACGTGCACTGTCGCAAATTGTTGCGTACTGTTGTGGGGCCCCCGCCGGATGTAGACTGGTCATCTCCATGGCATGAAATCCTGCATACATGGAATGACCGTGTGCGGATGTTTGTCGAGCAAGCTGGCATTCGTTTTTGGTCATTTTATTGCTTGCGGCAACACTGGAAACTTGCTTCGTACATCATGTCGATACCTACCTGTCGTTGGGTTCGCCGTATTTTGGATTGGTCCCCTCGCGGCGGCTCACATATTGGAAGGCCTGGTTCCTCATGGACTTCGAAGCTCGAAGCGTTTTGTCGATACAAAAATTTGGGGCCTTGGAATGTTGCAGCGACAGATCCTGGCGCATGGCTGGCTTTCAGTGATGAGTTTGTAGCTTTCTGTATGAACAATCAATGATGCTGTTGATGGACACGTGTTTCACTCGCCGGCGCCCTAAATTGGGCTGTCTTCGGACGCGCGGGCGCAAAGTCAAAAGTCAAAGTCAAAATCAAGCGGTCAAGAGCCAACATTCACATCATGTGATGGGAATGCATGTTGCGTGTCATGTGATATTTTTTCGTTCCTACCTCCCCCAACCTTGACAACTTGATCTTGGGAATGATCTTTTAAACACGTGTCCAATCGACAAGGGTCATTCGTTCCTAAGCGCAGGGAAACGAGCAAACAAACAAACAAACAAACAAACAAACAAACAAACAAACAAACAAACAAGGGTCACCCATCAGGTGATTGGTAGAAATTAAGTTTGTCTCGCTCGGTCTTCACACAACTTTTCCCCCATCGAACTTACAATTTGAAAGGCTCTCGTGTTTTTAGTTTCATTGGGACTGGGTCGGTTTGAGGCTCACCCATGTTACGTCCAGTGACGTGCATTCCTCGCACGTCATGTGACGTGAAGTCTAGTTATTCATGGGTTTGTGAATTTCGATGATATATCGAGTCATTGTCACAGTTTCGGTGGCCCACCCTTAGCCGTGACAGCGCGGCCAAAGATCGACCCCAATTTAAAAAAAAAACGCTGCTTTGCAGTGAGTGAACTGTGTGCCGTTTGGTCGGAGGGAAGAAGAAGGGATGACACTTTTCGAAGATTTGCGGAGCGCAGATTTCAACGAACGACATGGCCATTTTTTTGTCCGCCATGCCATTTTAGGGTTTTCCTTCGGGGAGCCATGTTATAAATATTCTACTATTTTTGTTTTGCTTGGTCCCCGAAAACAGCGTGGTCAATTTTTTGATTCGGACGGGCGAAGGAAAATAATATGCAACTCTCAGTCGGGCTACGCGTTTGCAGCGGGTTCCCTGTGCAGCATTATACGTTAATTTCCGGGGAACAGATGAAGAGGCAAGTTGGAACCCCTCCAGCCATGAAAGGAGGGGCAGAGAGAAAGGAAGGAGGAACAAAAAAAAAGTAAATAAAAAGGAAAAACACAACGGCACAACAAAACTGTAACCAAAAGAAGAAGAGGAGGAAAAAAGGAAAAACCCATCTGACGCACGGCAGGGTCCGTGACCACTCGCCAAAAATGAACGGAGGGAAAAAAAAGGAAGGAAAAAAAGGGAAGAGATGACTGTGGTCTCCCAGCAAGCCTGTGGCGGCCCCTGTTGGCATCAGCTGCAATGTGGAAATTGGTTGTGCCAGAAAACTGACAAAAAGAGAAAATGCGAGTGATGCACGCAGAAGAAGAACAAAATCATGAAACCCATGCCGCGTGCTCGTGTGAGGGAATGAGGCCGAAATAGACATGAAATAAAAAATTACTCGAAATTCAATTGCGTGAGGAAGGAACCTGCGCCCAGGAAAACTAAACTTTCTGGAACTCGGTAAGCGTTGGGTTCTTGTTGGTGCCTGGGACCCCCCCCCGCACAATAAAAGACTTCTGCAAAACAGCAACTGTTGGAATCCAACCGGAAACAGTGGAATTGCAGGAGGTCAGTCCGAGAAAAAAAACCCCTCAACATCGGCAAACAATTCATCTGGAACCAAATCCAGTGATCAAAGCCAGTGGCACCAGGACGGATTGAACCCAAAACTTCTGGAGTTTCCTGGTTTGTCATGGAGTTCTCGGCCAAAACACCTGTATAAGCAAGGTGCCAGCGTAAGTCCAAGTCAATGGAGAAAACGGTCCAGATGCACAACGAGAGATTGCTTCAGGAAAACGCTGCTGGATTAACAATTTGTTTGTGTTCTCGGCCATGGCTATGGTATGGGTAAAGCGCCGGTATAAGGTTGAAGGAGAGATGACAACGAGGAAAAAACCAAACCGTTAAAATTTATGCCAAATGCCTCTCCGCACATTTGGTTTGTGAAACTTGTTGAACATTACACGTTCGGCCAACTTGGCACATGGGAAAATTTGGCAAAAAAAGGCTGGCCATTGGCTCCAGCCATGGATGGTTTTTTGGCCTTGTGCCGGCCATGGCGGGCAACTGAGTCATGATTTTCCCCTCCACCTTCCTGCGCCCAAAAGGGCTGCTGGCACGCACGCGGGATTGAAAAGTCAAAGCAGCTCACATTTGAGGATCCAATGTACCAGGTTTGGGAGGGGCGATCAAGCGTTTGACATGCAACGTGATGTTGCTGATGAAGCGGGATAGGCCAGGGGTCTTTGGTAGTATCTGCTTGGTCAATTTTCTTGCGAGTGCTTGTATGCTTGTATATTGACATTTCAAGAACTGGTGTGGTTCCCGCTGACTGGTCGTTGGCCGCAAATCCATCCATCGGCTGGCGATTGGGGGTCCTGGCTGCAGATTCAGTCCTAACGATGACGGTCAAAAATCTGGGTGTTCGGTAGGGTCATGAACCATAAATCCATCGTTGATGATTCATGAAGAGGGTTGATAATGGAAACAATGATGTTTGATTGATGTTCAGTCAATGATGCCAGTCGTACACACAGTTCTCCAATTGGAAAACGATGCGTGGCCGGCGCGACAATTTTAAACAAAAGTGGACCCATGAGAACTGCTGGATATGTTGCTGCATTCTTGTAGTCCTACATTCCGACAAGGGTCCCATGACCCCTAGTCAAAATTACTCACGAACCTGGGCCTGTATTTTTTAGACTGCGTACTCAATCGATTTCTTTTGGTTAGCCTAATGCGCTTCCACACAACTATATTTCGCAAATTGTTCAAGAAAACAAATATTCGCAATTCGATCCCTTTTCGTATTCCAACGTTTCCAATTTTGCAACCCACAGAAGTAGACGAAACGATGCAAAATAGTCCGGCCAGTGATCTGCCGCAGGGTTGTTTCCATTTCAACAGGGACAGGGCAAAGCATTGGTCCTTGGAGCTTGGGATGAATATCACCGAACAACGCAGTTTCCAGACGCAAATGAAGGATTCAAAATGCCGAAGAGGAACCAGGACAAAGAAAAACCAATTCTTTGATTACAAAGATTCATGTGTACATTGTCTTGAACACTTGTGTCTTAATTTTGCGATTATCGCATTGCCAAAGTTACTGTTCTGATTTGGTTTGCGGATTTTGGTTTGCACATTCGATTGTGTGTTTTCCATGACCCAGGGGTGACAAACCCGTTTGCTTCACGCATTGGTTGCATTGCAATCGCAGCTTTTAATTGGTTTAAGCAAGATAAGAAAATGAGGCAGGTGGTTTAGCGGCACCTTGTTCATAACAAATTTGGAGTCCTCAATATCTTGGCGGGAAATTGAAAACATACCTGGTACCGACAAAATTAATGAAGCAAAACCCTTGGTTGGAGGTGGGTACAGATGTTCCTGCAACCATTTTACTTGTTTTGGACGATATTTTCGCAACGGCTGCCTCCAACGACAGGGAATCAAATGGTTGGCCAGACAATTTGGTAAACATAATTATTTCTCATTTGGCACGCAGCCATGGAAATATTTTCTGCCGCGGAAGTGGCGAGACACAACCAGCCCAACGACCTTTGGGTTGCGAGCTTGCAATTTGTTGTTGATCACATTTGCCAGGACAATTTTTTGCATTTTTTTCGGGATAAGTCGATGGTCATAAATAAATATGAAGCAGTTGTGTGGTGTGGGGTGAAGTTTTTGTTATTCGCACCGCTTCGCGGCCAGGCCACACCGTGGAATGCAGAGTACCGAACAGGGACTAGGGAAGGAGACGATAGCTTATGACGTGGTGTGCCCGCATGGATGTGTTCGTGTGTGTGTGTGTGTGTGTAGCGGGGTGCGAGCCATCGCCGCAGAGGTAGAGTTTTGGCAAGTCCAAGTTGTGTGTATTGCGATCGTGTGGCAGGTTGGGCCATCGGGGGCCCCATGTTGTGCACGTTCGCAGGTCTGCTGGGGCCGTGCCATTTGGCGCGACCCTTTCGAATGGAGGGCTGTGAAACGCATTCGTTCGCATCCAAAAAATCTGAAATTTGTGGTTCTTCCACGGGGCTACTGGGCCTGTTGGGCGCAATGTATGTTAGGTCCATGTCCGGGCCATTTTAATCCATTTCCGGCACACGTTGCCATGTTGGGCTTACGATGGGCCGACATTGGAGTCCTGTTGTGTTAAGTTTCTTCGCGCAAACAAGAAAAACATTGGATTCTAAAGCACCCCCCCCGAGTCACCAGTTGCACCACAAATTGTTTGCAGCATCGGCCAAAATGCACTCTGCAGCTTCGGCGCGGACGGATTTCAGCGTGGGAGGAGCGAACGGACACGCATTGTTCTGGTTTGAAATTTTGCAGAGCTGTTTCTTGTTGTATGGGACGGGGAACTTCATGTCATGGAAAAGGGCTGAACTTGCACGACCGCATTCTGAGGTGATTTTGGACAACAAGGCTGGGTCAGGGGTACAAGTGGATGCCGTGTTGCTGATTTTTGCGTGGCTTTGTTCCTGTCAGGTGTACGACATCACCAATTGGCACATTCTGCATCCTGGTGGGTCGTCCTTGTTGTTGAAGTATGGCGGCAAAGACGCCACTCAAGCAAGTGCCTGGTCTCCAGAAGATTGAGAGTCAGATGCGTTTCTTAAAATCAATCCAGTACAAGCAATTATGGCAAGGAGTAGCGTGACCATGTGGCAGAAGCATCATAGGACACTGGAAGGAATCAGCAATGAAAGACTGGGTCACCTGCGCAGCGACTGCACATGCTGCAAGACTATTCAAGGGTCCCAGACTTTCAAAAATAGATTCTGTGCATTTGTTTTCTTTTTTGTTGGCCGCTAACGTAGGCACTCCGTTTTTGGGGCCAGCTATGAAGATTTCAGCGAGCGGAAGTGATTTGCTTGGGAAACCGTATTCGGCCGCCCCATTTTGAGGGCAATTTTCAAGCAATTCTCATGATTTGCCTCGAGGCCATGATGCACATGGTCTTTTGAAGACGCTTGGTGATCAAAGTGGTGGGCAGAGACTGAGAGCTTTCGGGAACTTTTGTATCACGTTTCCATACTTGTTCACATTGTCGCAGCAGTAAAATTCTGGCATTTCCTTTATGCTATCATCAGAATGCAAATGCAAATCCCATTTCACAGTTTGCACACGCTGCTATGCATCATGGGCGAAAACATGTTCGAGCAAGTGCTCTAGCAACCCCCGGCCGTCCAGGAAGCCTGTGAGCATCATGCCAGACACTGAGTCACAAGCCAGTCGCGGCGCTATTTTATTGGAGAATTGCAAAAATTGATGGGAGGTCCATTGTGGATGAATCGAGACTTTTTTTGGGGGGCAATTCACTACTATATTTGGTTTATGATGGTTTATGGCTAAAGAGGGGCGGCTCCGTGGATGGCAGTTTTGAGAGTCACAGCTTGTGGGAA